>JAYMTF010001408.1:0-23588 GCA_036897485.1 Pelargonium nanum | reverse complement strand
GTTTTCTTTTTTAAATCATTTCGGTTTTCTTTTCCACGGCTCCTATTTTGTAATATTTTTTAGTAATTAATGATTGAATAATTTAAAGCAATTATTTTAATTATCTCACGCCACCTTTTCTTTGAAGTATATAGTATATGTGTCCTATTTTTTTGTCGATACATATTGTGATTTGAGTTAGCAAAACAATGTTAGTTATCTCTGCACAATGTTTTCTCTAATGGAGACATTGAGTTCACTTTGGTTAGCTCTTTATTTTATTATTTTTGACTTACGCTCTATTAGTTTTTATTTATTTATGAGAATGTCAGTTATTTTCTATTGTTATTGTACTTACCCGTGCATCGCACGGGGTCTTTACCTAGTGATCATAATAGTTGGGCACAACCGTACAAGTGTCCAATTTATAGTCTTGGTTATACGCTTTTAATATAACAATGTATAGATATTATTATGGTATATTATCATGCATTTTACCACATTTTTGTTTCATTCCCATCAAACAATGTCACTTTAAAAAAAAAGTGTTTTCAAACGACTCGAATTTCGTACCTGAATCCATTATAGTTAAAAGTGGATTTTTTTTTCCTAGTCCTAACCAATATTTTTATATCTCTAAAGACAGTATCAATTTCACATACAAAGTTCGCATTAAATTTTGTATAAAACTTTATCTACAAAGTATGTGGCAATTTACGTGACAATAAAAAATATCCGAAATATATAAAATTATTCTTCCATTAATATAGTTGAGCATTTGATTTATAAGAAACGCTATACACTTGATGCAATATGATTTGTTCAGCAGAATTATTGATACGTCAATCTCATCTATCAACCTATCATGCATTTTGTATAACACGTACGACAACAAAAGTCCTCTTCATAATTGATTACTAATTTT
The DNA here is from genome assembly GCA_036897485.1 of Pelargonium nanum. Lineage (NCBI taxonomy): Eukaryota > Viridiplantae > Streptophyta > Magnoliopsida > Geraniales > Geraniaceae > Pelargonium > Pelargonium nanum. Next base: position 22,684 of record JAYMTF010001408.1, on the reverse strand, counting down.
CTTTAAATATTGATCCGCATTAAAAGTTAAGTAAATACTAAATTTCTCATGTATTCGTTTAATAAAGTATATTGTATCTTTGATTGAAAGAGTGGACTTTTTGTTGAGGCAGGCACAGGCTCTAGCTAGCTTATACATTAGTGCATGTTAGAAAAATTAAATAGAAGTCAACTAAATTGCAGGTTACGCATAAGAAAATTACTCTTGGATCGGGAGCAAGATCTAAACTATGCTTCTTAAATATTAATTATTTGCTTTCAATTTCAAATCACAATATACTTATATGTTATTAATATATTTTAAGAACATCATTATACTATTAATTATACAGCTAAATGTGTCTGCATGTAGGTATAAATAACAATGACAAATACGAATTATTGTAATATAATTTGGTATTGGCTATTAACAAACTGAACTACGAAAAACAAGTTTATATGTGCGTATGTGGTGAATTTAATTAATGTTTTATTTGGACCGTTAGTAGATGGTTGTGTGATAAATAATGAAGCAACAAGATGCGATAATAATGGTTCTTAAAGTCATAAATTCAGTGGTAGTAGTGCTTTAAATTTAAATCATAACTTCAGAAACAATTAAGTCACATATATGGTGTAATAATATAATTTGCCACAAACTCAAAAAAAGGAGCATGTGGGTTTTGGTTGGTACTTGTTATTTGATTATGTGTAATGTGTATTAGTTGAATATTTGCTACATTTACTGAAGAAGTAAACATGTTTAGCTAGGTGAACATATTAAAAATTCTTTTACCCCATCAATCCCCAATGAAATAAGTTTATATTTAATGAATAGTTTTACTTTTTATGGTTTGTCTTTCTGTTTTGGAGCCTAGTTATTACACATTAGTGGTGGTTTAAGTTAAATTTAATTTCACTGTAATGACTCCTTTTCATGAGTAGTATTGTGCAGTTCAGGTATATGTCTGTCCTTTTCTAGTTTGATAAATTTTAACACATAGCAGTACATTTTATATTCTTTAGTTTCTCGGCTTCATGCATCAACCCGAGCAAAAGAGGCCATCAACATTGGACACGGGAGGTTATCTTATGAAGAGAAAGCGCTCGCCTTCACCTGATGAGCAGTTTGAGGAAGGTCACTCAACGTAATTTGGACTCAGGTATTGGTAGGGCGGTTTGCAGGCAACAATTACGGACATCATCCATGCCATTTTTCATAACCCTCTCAATAAATTTTTTTTGTTTGTAATTAGAAACCTTGTTAACAAAAAGATGTGTAGAGTTCGAATGTCATAAAGACGTCTACTTTAAGTGAGATTGGTCATATTATAGAGAAATTATGTCAATAATTTCCGTTATAAGTCATAACATAAACAACCATAATACAAAGGCTTGTTGGACTAAGCAACTTAAGTACTTTGCATTTCATTTAAGGTCTTGGGTGCAAGTCTCATTATCGTATGAGACTTATTTGTGTAAACTAAATTTTTTTCTAAGAATGTATTAGTGAGAGAATTCAATTTCTTGCTCATCCGTAGCTAAATATGTTTAGAGAGGAATAATTTCTCGCAAAATTCTTCATTAATCACTTTTTTTTTTGTAGTGTATAAATATTTAACTCTAATAGTAATTATTATTTAGAAGGATGTTAATTATTTTGTGATAAAATAGCATAGACTAACCCAAACCATAAACAAGTTTGGAAGAGAAGAAGATGTTATAATAGTATCATCCTACAAAAAAAAGCGCTCCATAGACGGAAGGTCCAAATAAACAATAGTACTATAAAAATATATTCGCTAAATAATTGCAACCCTTTGTTGTAAATTTAAAATTCATACCCTACTTTCTAAAAAGAGAAAAAAATAAATCATCTCTGTATTTATATAACTTGAGAGATAAATTGTAATTACTTCACCGAACAAAGTTTTAATACATTGTTGTTGGTACCTAACCTTTAAAGGAGTGTGTGCTACAATATCATTAGTGATAATAGGTTCTCGTGAGTTCATGGTACAATCTAACCCAACTCTACCATACCTTGGGAATGAAAAAAATGTCCAAGTGGGTCCAAAACAAATGCTTTTTCTATCTCTCCAAATAAAAATACAAAAATCATAGGATAGAGTAGCCTACCCAAAAAGAATACACCCAACCAATCCATACTAAACTTTTATTTATTTATTTTTTGATGGAGTTCTCAACCAATTTTATTTATTATCAGTACCCACAACAATTAAATAAGTACCATTATAATCTGATTCATCATAATAAATAAATCATTTTTGCTATATCATACACGTATAAAAATTGAATTTAACAAAAATATAGGAATAGAGTGGTTATATTAAATCAGTATAAATGTGGACCGACCCATTTGTGGATTGGAATGTTTTGGATATTCATATTGTACTTGTGGTGAATTAATAGTAAATGTGGCAGAAATAAAGAATATAAATAAAAGAACGTGGGCCCTCCTCATCCCTTTTGTCTAAATCATTTTTGGGCCTGGGCCCATCTTTTGTCCCCTTTTCAAAGCCCAAACAGATAATCACTAATTACTCTAGATAACTTCGACTACGTGTGTTGACTATTGAGTTCTGGATCCGATTAGATGATGACGGGGACGACACGTCAGCTACATAGCATTTGCTTTTTCGTGCAAATGGGTTTTGTGGGCCACAGGGTCATGATCGTGTTTTTGGTGTGATCATAAAAACTGATCGCCACGTCATATCTTTATTGGCAATCCATATCCAATCTTTCTCTTTCTCGATTTTATTAGGGAGGGAGGAGGGCCCATATGCTATGTGGGTCATGGGTCTGGGCCTTCCTTAGTTGGGCTTAACTAATTGAAATTACTATTTTGCCCATCCTAGTCCCATGACAATTGACAACCAAACAAACTGTATATCCATAACCTCATCATTGAGTTTAATATTACCATCACTTTCCCACCTACATCCCATGTGCAGTTCAGATCTGCCTATATGCAGTTCATTTGAAACATTTGGTGATAAGGGTAATATGGGAAAAGCAATAATATAATAACCTAAAAATAGAAACAGGACACTCATTTTGGGACAAAAAATTTAGACAAACAGAACACTCATTTTGGGACGAAGGGAGTAGTAGTTTAAATTTGATACGGAAGAGATTTGCATCATATTGTATAAAATTCAAATTTTACTGTAAAATTTCGGATATGTTCGAATTGATACATATTTTGGCAAAATGAATAGTATTTAAAATTGAGTTGTTCGTGGTAAGGTTGAATCAAATATTGAATATTTGCAAATTCGGATCCGAAATGTGGGCTCTAGTTGAGTTGTGGGGGTCTTTCAATATTCTATATTAGCTAATAACTTAAATTTTTGAAAGCCAATGAATGAATATAAGTGATAATTGAAGTTGAAAAACAAAATTATTGGAAAATAAACAATATTTGATAGCCTAGTACTATTAAAGCATGTGATATGATAAAGATATTTTGCATAATTATGAGTTATATAATTCAATTATTTCATTAATGAATCAGCGGTTGTGAGGAGTGATTTTCATTGCCAGGCTGCAATTTATGAGGTTACATCTCATCTCTCTCAACTTGATTGTAGAGTTGTAGTACTATTACATGCTTGAGGGACACCAAAGTTAATGCAAATTATACATATCTAATTAGTAACGACAATAATTATTTGGAGAGCAATCGCTAAACATTTGTTATTGGAACATCTTGTGATTTGTAACGTTATTATCAATAAAATAAAATAAAAATTAAAGAACCGCACTATTTGAGATTGTGACATTGAAAATTTGTATGCAAAAGAAGAGAAAAAATTGGGAGGAAAAATGTTTGCATACAAGTTCTAAGAGCAAATGATTGACATACAAATTAATATATACAGTATGAGCTTAATGATATTCATGATGAGACTCATTCTTTTTTTTTTTTTGGGCGTGGGGGGGGGGTGGGGGAATCAAAACATATTATCGAAATTTATTTATTCGATCGATTAGGTACACAAGTCATTGTCTCATGCTCATTTTGAGTCACCATCTTTATTGCCTAAACAAAACCATAATTGTTGTTATTAGGTTTTATGCCCATCACCACCTAGAGAGTACTGATCTAAAGAGTATATTGCTTTCAAAAGATAATATAAACGATCGATGGGCCAACGATTTAAAATGATTGATCCTCCTTGATGTTTTAGGTTTGAATCTTTCTTCACCGTATTACTTGTAAAAAAACATTAGACAATTCTTAATTACACTTATATACTTATCTTGGGAACAAAGTATATAACTATATATATATGATATCATATCGAGTTAACACTATTACTTATTTAAAATAATAAAAATATTAATAAAAATTATATTAAGAGCATTACTTGATTCGCAAACTTATGAATAAAATGAAAATCTAAAAAAAAATACTGTTTTGTAATATCTTAAATGTCGCTTATAATTAGACCAAAGGAAGACTTCAATAACTAACTGAGCATCAAACTCAACTATAAAGACCACCCTAGCCCCTACCAGCATGTTCCCACACAACCCAACCATCTCTAAACGATCCACTCCGGCCGAAGACAAATTTGTCCGAATTAAGCTTCAAACAACCTCTCTCGACTCTCATGCTTCTCCCATTTGGTTTTATGTCAGGCCCGACAGGGTGAATAGGCTACGCTGCCATGTCAAATATATATGAGTTATTACGTACTGTTGTATTCTTTTGTTAAATAAAGTTTTGGGTTTTATTATTTATTTTTTCTTTGAAAGCCTATATATGACTTTTCAATAGATGTTTTAATTGTTGGATCATCATATTTATTCAATTGTGATTGTAAATGAAAATAGCTTGCGTAGATTAATGTCCTCCAACTAATCAATAAAAAAATTAGGTATGGCTAATTGAGGTTTCAGCTAACCCTATAATGATTATTTGGTTAAAGAAAAAACATGGTTTGGGCATTATGGTGTATTTGTTGGCTAATCTTCATCACCATTTGTTTTTGGTCAACCACTACTACTACTCCTATTACATTCCTTTATCCAAAACTAGTATTGGCCTTTTTGTGTTTTCAATGTCTATCCGATCCATAGCAAGCTAGCCACACCACCGCACCGCACCTACCACTCACTCAATCATTTTAATTCGGGTCTCATCAACCACTCCAAATATTAACACACCAAACTGGCTAGTGCTAGGGCTAGCTAGCTACCCATTTCTAGCTGATGCCTTGCGTAAAGGAATTGAAGGTTTTGTTTCTCGTAACCAATTGTGGGCTGAATCTGAATCTCAACCACAAAAATGTTACACAAACGAGTGTGTAACAAATAGATTGAGTAGCGCTCAATTCAATCAACTTATACAAATATCAACATATGCACATTACATGCACTGAGGTGGAGCCAAGTGAGCAAGTTGGTGGGTTTATAGTCTATTTGTTATTAATGCATGCAAATCAACAAATCCAATTTATCTCGATAAACTTTCTTTTATCAGTTGAGCTACACAACATGGAGTAGCTCTCCCCTTTCAACCTCCAAATAACTCACCCCATACCGTCAATAGAGAGACTAAATCCCGATCGAGATCTCAAAGAAAATTTGAAGTGCTTAATCTACTTGATCCAATCTGCCTTCATATTTATCTCGATAAACTTAATTCATAGCAATTTAATGCCAATATTTAATTTGATTTCATATGATTTATGCAGATGAGATTTATGATTAGTGAAATTCCATAACTGTGTGCATGGCATGGTTTAAGTGTAGTTAACAGTTGGTAGTTACGTTGACACGTCAATATCATATATGTAATCCATATGCTCTATAATACGGTAGTCAATAGCTAAAACTATAGCATATTGGGTCCACAGCTTCAACATAAATGAGTCATCAACCAATTGTATCCTATCTTCATATATATAATACACCTAACGACTAATTTCAACGAAAATAATCAAAATATCAGGACACAAATTAGGTTGGGAGTACGAGGTGGTTGGGTTGTGTGTCTGTATTGTTTCTCTTACATTTTCAATCTTTCCGGCTCATCTAAGGTCTATCATTGATCATCTCACCAATTTAAAACAATGCAACTGGAAAAAAATGCAATTTATTTATGAATTATTGTTTTGAATGTATATGATGAAAAAATAAATGAAAAGAATGTGAAATTTGTAATGTGTTTCGTCAAATTTAATCATCAGATGTATATTAGACATTAGCTGGGCTAAACTCCAATTTGGGCTAGCCCAAGGATTTAGCTGAACGGACTTCACCATTAGCCTACTAATAAGCCCAGTCTACGGAATGAAACCAATAATCAACTAGACATGAAACTTTCAAGTAAAGCCCACTGGATGTATTGGGCCAGGCCCGTAGATTAGGGTGTGCAAACTGTGCAATTGTATATGACACCCAATTTGTATTTTATAGTTGGTGTATTAGTGATCCAACTTGAAATAAAAGACATATATCATTAATTAACATATAATGATAAATAAAGCATATTATAAATCCTAAATAATAAACAAAAGAATTTGGATCCGGGCTGGAGTTCTGCGCCTACAAATTCATTGGGACGGGTATGAGTTTTAATTCGTGACGTGTTACACAAAAGATTTGGATCCGGGTGGCGCTCCGCGCCCGCAAATTCATTGGGCGGGTATGAGTGTGATGTGTTACAAAAAATATTTGGATAATCGTGGGCGCTTCGCGCTCATAAATTCATTGGCGCGGTATGAGTGTTAATTCGTGACGTGTCACGCTATAATAGGCTCATTATTAAGATAAATACAAAAAATGGGTATTACTGTTTAATTTAATTTAATTTAGATAATTATCATTTTAAAACAATTATTTATTGATAAGTCATTTATATAATTTTAAATTATTATTTAATGAGGTGTCATGATATGGTGCACTGAAGATGTAAAACTCTTGTACACCGACGGTGCATCAAATATAAATCATTTATTAAATACTCTTTCTGCTGAAACACTTAAACAATATAAATATCTATCGATCTGACGCTTAATCACCTTCATCTTTGCTTCTTCATCGCCTGACTTCATTGTATTTTCAACAATAATGAACTTGTGAGACAAGATGTTTTTTTTTTATGTTCAAATTTTTATTTTCAAGTAAGAAAATATATATTTAATCATACACCAAAAAAAAAAATCTTCCAATTTTTGGTGCCTAATTTTTTATTTTAGCGCAAACAACTAAAATGATTGGGACGGTCCAAGCTGGGCTTGAGATTACATATTGCCTTTTCCATTTTGCCCATAAAAGTCAGGCAAGAAAGCCAATTTTTGTTGCTTCAACGTTGATTACTGTCCAAATATGTTCCATCATTGCTAATTTTTGTCGATGCTTGCAGTTTTACTTGTATAATAATGAATTTTATTTTGTGGGTAAAATTTTAAAATAGTTTGATAAGTATTTCACTTGTCTAACGTTGTTCTAAACTCAAGCAGTTATAACTAATTTATCTAACATATATTAGCCCTAATTCATCGAAGATATATTAGCCATAATTTATGCACACTAATTACTTGTTACAAGAAAATACTGAGACTCAACAATCTTGACAATCATCAGGAGACAGACAGAAAATGATACATGACAGGCCAGCCATCATGTGTACGATGTAACGAGATAAACCATGCCAACAAAGCAGCTCTGCAAATCACATATATATTTTATCACCAATTTAAATTGGTCGTATCCACATAAACCACACAATTAACACAATAACAAGTTTAGCACAATAAACACAGTAGTTACAACACTAAGTATCGAAACCAACGGTGCAGGTAACCATATCCGCAGCGAGTTGAGGTACGTATCGCCACAGCCCATACATATATTATCTTGAAAATATATAGGAATTAACGAATAGATCACATGACGGGTACAATATATATAATAGTGGCAGCAGCTACGACCATAACATGAACATAACATATCCACCAGAGATGGAATGGGACAATGCAAGTAGCTCCCCAAATATGGCCCCTCGGATTTTCAAGAACCGTTTTGAAAACTACCTACGTTTGGATTTTTGTTCTGTTTTCAGGTTGTCCCAATCCGTGTCTCTGTGCTTGCCCGAGTGATTCTTAAGCTGCATACGTAGCCTACTTCTTCATCGTATGTTTTTTTTTACCTAAAATTCTGTGGATATTATCATATTGTGGGATGAGACAATGTATTTTCAATTTTGTTCCCTCTTGCCTCTGCTGCAGATAAAATACAAACTTTGCTGCAATTGGTTCTGTTCCTGTTCTGTCTCTCACTACACTAGCTGGGATATTTTGCTGTCAAATTATGTATATGGTTTTGAAATATTTACTGTAATCCAATCATGCATGCATCTACCATGGATGTATGTGCATTTTGTGTTGATAATCATAATGATTAGTGAATGTCATACAACACTTTTTAGTCCAAGATAAATAGTGGAGATGCCCGGATTATTGAGCTTAATGCAGAAATAAATTTGTGTTCTTAAGTAAGAACTAAGTGCTATATATAATGATGCATGATTTCTCCCAAATATAATGGTTTTGATGTTACTCAAGCAATCAAAGGTGTTGGTGACAAATGGTGATGTAATATGTGGCGCTTGAGCGTCATGTCAATACTTTTATTCAGATGATCAAACACCGTCACAAATAAATGACACGTTCTCTAAGAAATTTTAAGACAAACTTCCTTGTCTACAAGACCCCCTCCCTTATTGAGTCACCTCTAAGGGTCTCCGCATCACAAGAAGACCTTTAAAGCTCCCCGCCTTACAAGAATGCTACCTCCAACGTCCCTCCTCATCGGTTCAGCCCTAAGACACAATACCTTCTTGGATCTCCTCCAAGCCTCATCACATTATTTGGTCACCCCCAAAGCACCCACCTCGACGGGTCACCTTCAAGCTTCCACACCTCGATGGATCACCTTCAAACCTCCCCGCCTCACCGGGTCATCTCTAGGGCACCCTGCCTGATCGACCACGTCCAAAACTCCATGTCATGCTAGGACACTTCTCGATGTTATAGGCATATACCTAGGGGCTCTGATCCAACCTGTGATACTTGAAAGGCATGCAGGAGCTCCGAAGCTTATCAACACCCACAGACAACGCATAGGGAGGCTAAAACTCAAACATCCAAGTAGATCCCAAAACGGAACACACGCTGACACGTGAAAAGTTTGGTTTGTAAACATACATACTCTTTAATTAGTTGGTAAAAAATCCAAAAATTGTTATTGAGACTTTATCACTCAAGAATTCTCTTCAAAATCCTTTCTTTGAAAGATATAGTTTGCGTTATTGTGGCATCTCCAACCAAACCCCACTTCTCGACGTGCATATCCCGGCCAAGTCGTGGTGCTGAAGATCCAAGCCATGTCCCTGGGATGCCCCCACGACTTACTCTGCTTGTTTTATCTCGTTCTTAAGACTTGAAATATTTTCAAAACAAAATATAACACGTTAAATAAAAAAAGACAACTAACTCCATTATACGTTTTTTACTCGAGTTGAAGAAGACACTTTAAACTCGAATTTAATATTTTTTGAGTCTCCCAAATCTGCCCTATGTATGCTAGTATAAATGATTTTTAGTTTTACCAAAACAAATTACTTAAATGTTCTGTTATTTAGGAATGCTGATAAAGACCGAACAACCAAAGTATACTGTATAGAGAAATAAGTTGTTTACGAAAATGATTGTTTTTGTTTTAAATGGGAGTTCTAATTAAGAAATTTTGGATAATAACAAGCTGCCTTGTCATTTTGAATTGGATCTTCTGTTAATAAAAATAAATATGTTTTTATTTTCTTAATATATAATTGGAGGTTGTCTGTGTCTGGCGTGCAGGTCATGTTATGTTGTGGATGTCATACATACACATACATACATGTATATAAAACAGTAAATATTAGGGTACACAGTGTATTAATCAAAGACTATGATCACACATCAACCTTAATATTCTCAAGAATCTCACTAGATGTCTTCGTGGATTGGTACGGCGCTAGGTCTAGTACCATCACTGTTCACTCCCGGGTATATTGTTATTAATGAATCAATGTACACATATATATAGATCCAACTTGGATATTTTTTTATATTTTAAACTATTACTATGTTTTGAAAATATTATTGATGAGTTATATATGAAATGCTAGTGAAATTGTATCTATATTATTATTATTACATAGGCAATTAATCATTTGTCAATTTTATCTATGGTCAAACAAGAATTTTAATTCTCTATCTTTTTAATTTGTTTTTTCATTGTCATATCTTTATGAATCTATAAATGTTTGATATTCATTTGATAATTACTTGCAATACTATTGATATTTTTTTTAAATAAACTTTTACATGTAAGTAAAACACATGCATTAATACCTTTATTTTTCCTGTAGTCTTAACCATGAGGTTTTCAAGGATCCGCGATCAGTTCGATATCAACACGTTTAAATCATACATACTTAAACTAATTGTCATTCGAGTTGGATAATTAAGACCTCAAAAACTACAAAGCATGTAGCTTCATTCCCTAATAACTGAAGTCGGGGCTTCGAGTTAACCTATAACAACCAAATACTTACTATTTGACTCACGTGATTGTGGTCCAACACCTTTATATTTTTGTAACTAACACATTGTTATGTAATGCTTTTGTAAACCCATTGGGGAAAAATATATATAGAAAAGTCCAAATGGAAAGGTAAGTATGGGTAGTTTTAAAATTTGAAGTATCCCAAGGCAAGGCAGGCATGCAAGGCAAAGGGTCAAGACTCAAAATTCTTGTTCTTTGGAATATTTAACAAAAGAGAAAGAAAAGACAGTGGGTGCCTCTTTCTTTTGTTGTTCTTCCCAAAAATAAGAGCAGCTACACCTCCTTCACCAAATAATATCTATCCCTGAGATTTATGTCTTTGAGGAAACTTTATTTTCTCTTCTTTTGTCTCTCTTGCATGCATGCATGTCCTCCCTCGATCCAGTCGTGTTAATTTCTTTTTCAGTCACATCTCAGATCCTATATACCTAGCTATACCCCTGGTTCTGATACCTCCATGTGTATGTATATAATAAACACCTTTTATTTCAAGCTCATATATGTATACACACATATATGAGAAATGACTTGTGCATGTATTGGTCGTATATGTCAAATACACGTAAGATTAAAATTGAATTATGACTGTTCATTACAACAAGTACAAGATGAGACCCACTACTTTATTCTTGAAAACTAAAATTGTATAAAAATACAATATGTGACGCACTTTTCACCAATCACAGTCTGTCACCTACCTTACATGCATTTCACGTGTAAGACAACTATATATATACATATATATATATATATTTGAGCATGTATTAATATGTGGTGATGGTGAGAAGATGAGATATTGTTACTGTCTCTGAGGAGGACAATAATGGAAACTTACTTTTCACCTTTGAAATATAAATATCTGTTTTGGGCTTGATGAGATGGCAATTTCAAAAGCAAAGTTATGGGCAATTGGTCCCATGCCTCAACAGACATTCAATGCCTTTTGGCAAATACCAAGCTGGTGAGATAGAATCTAGGAGAAAGATTTGTGCTTTTTCCCAATTCCTATTTATGTTTAAGAAGTATCATTAATGTGCATGCATGTCTGGTATTTCCTAATAAATATTAAGTTTAGATACTCAACATATTGGTTCCACTAGAGATATCTAATATGTGAATGTGACATATCTACTTCAACTTACAAAACTTAGAAGATAATATTAAAGAGTTCCAATGAAAATTAAGAGAGTAAATGATCACACCATAACCAAAGTAAATGAAATTGATAATATTTAAGAGATGAAAAAAAGTCAAGAATATAATGAGAGGTATATATATTGAAGTAACAGAAAAGAGAGAATTTGATTTCCAAGATGAAGGCAAAAATTAAAGGCAAAGTTTATTGAAGTGTTGGAACTCAATCCAATGCATCCAATACATTGACAACACATTGGCTTAATCTTTCTTTTACCTACTTGTTTACTACAAATTCTCTTGTAAAGTTAGAAGATATCATGGATTGAATCTTGCTTGTAGTAGATTGATGAAGAGTTTAATAAAGCACCAAATAAGAATAGTTTATAACTATATATCATGTTGTTGGTTGTAATCATATCCTCGTATTTGTGGTAGTATTACTTATAAAAAAATAAGGGAGTGTACTAACATAATTATACAAATAACTAATAATAATCAATACTTATCAATATCATTTTGAATGTTCATTTAAACATTTTATTTATTTATTCCACATATTTGTTAAACTGTTAATAAAGGTATATAAAGAATGATCATATGGTAATATACAATATAAAATATAAGTCAGGTTAGTTTTGATTAAACCAATCAAAACATGACATTTCCATAAAATATAACTCATTATAAATTCGAGCTTTTAATAAAATGTCACAACTTCAATGATTAACTCTCTTAAGTTAGTAACTGATTATGTGTACAGTGACCAAATCAAGTCTTTAGTTACTGTTGGCAAGAACTTAAGTACTTAACACAGAGAATCGCAGCGTACTTGACCATACAAATCAGCAGCCTAGCTAGATGATTAAACACTACAAAATGCTTCTTCTTTTGACAAATATAATTTGGTTAATAATATATAGAATAAAATGGTTGGTCAGGATCGGGAATGTTCTTTTTCTTCATTTTATGTGGCTACAAAAAATAATAATCTTCTCTCTACCAAGAATAACATGGAGTAATGTATGTTGAAAATAAATAAATATATAAATAAAATAGTTGTAATTAATTAATATGGCGCAGATAGGGTTTGTATACATATGATCGATGATGAATATGTATGGGGTCAAGTAAGCTAAGCAGCATACATTACATACAGTTGCATTCCACACTTCTCTTTTTGGAATTTTCTATATTTTTCTCTGTCAGAAAACAAAATTAAAATATAAAAAAAAATGTAATCAACTAGTCACGTGAACCCCTTATTATATAGTCTTGCTCCTACAGGCCCCTCTTCTCTGCTACTGCTACTGCCATTGCCATTGCTATCCTCTCACTTTCTTTCTGTTATCTGCTCATCTCATGAGTACTTCTCTTCATCATCAACCTTAACATCTCCTTTAAGATCACCACTCTTCTTTTTCAACTTTTCAACACATCAAAAGGGTTTGTTTCATTTCCTAGGTGTGATTCAGCTAATTTTGATCATCACCATCATCATCTTGCTCCCATGTTAGACCTTAATCTTGAGCATCATGATGATCAAGATCATGAACACCATCTCTTCTCTCCCAAGCTCCAGTCTTCTTCCTCCTCTTCTTCCCTCTCCAACCCTATTTTCTTCATGACCCCATCTCAAGATCAACCTAATTTCTACATGGAATCTCATCCACAACAACAGGTAATTATCTAATACATGATTTTTTTTATATTTATTTATCAGCAAACGTAGCAATAGAGTCTCGAACCTGAGAACTCTTTGATCATTAAATATGATTTGATCATTTGACTGGTTAATTTTTTCTTTTTTCAGGATTGCAAGATTGTTTCGCAAGGATGCGATCAAGAAACAGCAACAGCTGTGGAGGTAGATGAGAGTGACAATGGCCTCAAGTTCACAATAAGGAGGAGATCAGAGTCTAGCAATGAATACGAAACTGAGAACAATTCAGTAAAGTGGATGTCTTCAAAGATGAGGATGATGAGGAAGATGATCAGTTCTGATACAATCACCAACTTCACCACCACCGCCGCCACCACCACCAAGCTTGATCATCAGAATCATAATAATAAGCTCCAGCAGCAGCAACAGCCATCTTCACCTCCAGAAACCGACAACAGCAGCAACAGCTCCAGCTGCAACAACTCAGTTAGGGTTTGCTCTGATTGTAACACCACCAAGACCCCTCTTTGGAGGAGTGGTCCAAGAGGCCCCAAGGTATTGTAAACCTTAAATTTAATAAAATCACATCAACTGTATGTATATGCAAGAAAACTCGCAAACATAAATTTGTGACAGAACGGTTGTTTGGGTCGTCATAAATGGTTGTCACATAAATTTTCGTCACAAATGTGTTTATATATATAAAATATGATTTCTGTCACAATTTATGACAGAATTGTGACGAAACTTTTCTTGCAGTAGTGATATATGTTTAATTTTCTTGTAACATTTTTGTTGCAGTCTCTATGCAACGCCTGTGGGATCCGACAGAGGAAGGCGCGACGGGCCATGGCCGCAGCTGCAGCAGCAAACGGCACAATTGCTCCGGTGACAAACCCTCCGGCGAAGAAGGTGCAGCACAAGAACAAGAGATCATCTCTAAATCACAACAACCAAGTTCCACAGTTGAAGAAGAGGTGCAAGATCTCCGCGGCGCCTCCAGGCGCTGCCACGAGTGGACGAAAGAAGATTTGTTTCGAGGATTTAAGAATAAGCTTGAGCAAGAGCTCGGCTTTTCAACAAGTTTTTCCTCAGGACGAGAAGGAAGCTGCAATTCTGCTAATGGCTCTGTCCTATGGCTTGGTTCATGGTTGATTATTGATTGGTTTCAAAATAATATTTTTGCTAGCTACTTATTCCAAAATAATTATTTTTCTAAATTAGTTTAGCTATGATATTAGACCTAGCTAGGAGATATAATTAATATGTGTGAGATCTGTACTGTGATCTGATGAGTTTGTGAGGGGGGAGAGAGAGAGCATAACCCATCTTGTGAGGAGCTATGGCTAGAGTTCAATAAAAACAAAAAAATAAAAGCTGTAGTGTATGTTGTCATCTCTGCTCTAAATATGAGAGTGTTAGTTATGGTGAATTTGAACAGGTTGATAACCAAAATATATGGATCTCTTGTTCATTTCTACATCTTATATTATATTTGCTTTGATTCAAGTTTTAATAAAATATCAAGTTTGTTTTTCATCTATTTAGTTTCTTTTTTTGCTTTTATTTCATGTATGTATACATTTCTTCTTCTTTTATTTAAGGAATTGGAAAAGACTAAATACACTGATAAACACTAGATATTATGTTAAACATATTATGAAAATGTGTAGAAAAACATGAAAGAAAATGTTTATTGTTATTGTGTTCTTGTATTTATTTATGCACTTCCCAAAATAATTTGAGTTGACTGGTTGACAATAAACTATTCCTTTTCCAATGTACTAATCAAAGAACTTGGAATGAGCAAATTTCATTTCATTCGTGCAAGTATGATTATGGTTAAGAGACGTCAATTACTCTATGGTATTCTTATGGAGTTTAATTATCTTGATATCAAATTGAGCTTAGAAACATACGATCATATAACGTTAATTACACACATGATCGTGTGTTAACTTTTCTTAAATAGAAAATAGACACTCATTTTCAAACAATCAATTTTTCTAACAATAATTTGAGTTAAAATCAATCATATACCTCATGCATTATAACAATAAGGGTAATTAACTTTGTGATCCTAAATTATTCATTTTAAAATTATTTATGCAAATTGAGATTACAATATTGATGTGTATATGTTGAAATATTTGGATTTGATCAATATATAGTGAGTGGTGTGTTTTGAAACCATATTTGTGGGTAGGGTCATGTCACGAGTGGCGCAGATAAACAGTCCCAAGTGCAGTTGACATGGTGTTGGTACAGACGATAGGTAGGTTAAAATAAGTTATGGAGATCTAGGTGTATATATATATATATATATTTATATATGTATGGAGAAAGAGAAAAGTTCGTTTATATTTCTAGGGTTTGGTTGGGCCTGTAAGGTTTTGAATTTGATTAGGGTTTTGTAGTTAGCTATAGGGCTGTTTCTCCAGAAGATGATGAGGGTAGTGTGGGGGTGGAAATGGCAAAAAGAAGAAAGTAACAGGACACATATGATTTGTTTGGTTGCATGGCTGAGGGGGCTCATGCTCATCAATCATGATGGTGATCATTCACTGTGGAAAAAGCAGCTTTTCTCTTTCTGTACTGTAAATAACATCACCGTTAGTGAGAGAGGCCAGAAAATGGCAATAGCTAGCTATATTTTGTCTATGCCTTTGTCCTCACCTGTTGTTTGCACCACACATGAATAACAAAAACATCTTCTGCATCTCCATATGCACCAGAGAGAGACCACCCAACTTGCTCCATTTTTTATTTTATAGAATTAAACTCCTTTGCATTAAATAGAAATGTTGTTCATAACAAGAGACTCAATCTCGGAGATGGAACATAAATCTACCAAATTCACCGAACCTGATATAGAAGCCGTCTGAATCGCAATCCTACCATGAAACACAAACTTTTACGCTACCTAATTCAACTGATAGAGCTAAAATATCCGAAATAACCAAACTAAAGGCACATAAATCCTTCCTTTCTGTCTGTACCGCCTCGGTCCTGACTTAAGGATGATGTCAGACCAACCTCGATCCAACACCCAACTAAGAGCTTCTCGAACTAACATATTTTCATGTTGCAAATTGTGCACGTACAATCTGGAGTGCAAACGAGTCGAGTTTTTAACGAGTGCTCAATGTCGTTCGAGCTTAAGATCAGGCTCATTTAATAAACGAGTCAAGCTCCAGCCCAAATATATAAGCTTGTTCAAGCTCCTATACCTAGTATAAAAAAGTTTAGTCGAGTCAAGACCTGACAATTTTTAACTTTGGTTTGACCCGAATACACATCTACATACAATTTAGTCATGAATATGAATAAAATGTTAGGACCGCCTCACTTTCCATCCAGTGTTTTAAAAACCGTCCCGAAAGCTTGAACATGTAGTTTTCATCCAAACCTAAGTCTAACGCTCTAACTCCTCTATACTATCTCTCATCTTTACTTCTAGAAGCATCCAATAACCAGATTGTTTTGCTTCTTACAGTCGTGATTTCACTTCACCGACGGCGCACCGCTTCCGACCGAATCAACTGCTCCGGCGAACCACACAGGCGAAGCAATATTTTATCTCATTATATCAATTCAAGCTTTTTTCTTACACAACCTCATAATAATATATATCTTCTTCCACAAGTTACAAACCAACAAAATAAAAAAAATATTTAAAGAAAGCCAAACTTAGAGACCAACAATGGCGGCGTGGAGTTGCAGACGCGAAAGAAAGAGAAGGAAGAAGAAGAGGTGATTAAATATAGGTTTTCATTTATTTATTACTAATTCATTAAAAATGGGCCATCGGCTTATTTTTAATTTTATGGGCTGTTATATTATTTTCTAATTGGGCTGGATAATAATAGTGTGATCCAAGCCCAATTTACAAAAACCGGTTCTTACCATTAAACCCGATACTTGGTTTCTGGACTCAGTTATGGCCTGAAATAACTGTGAAAACGATTTTTTTGAAACGAGAATCGAGTGGTCTACATTTCGTTTCACTGAAATTAGCTGCAGTGTCTGTGGCTCTGTGCTGTTTTGTGTTCTTCTTCAACTTCAAGTCTTCAAGTTTCAATTGATCCATAATTACAGGACATGGCCACTGTTTCAGCAGGAGCGATCACCAAGCTCCACCACTACAGAAGATCGATCCCTTCGTCGCCATTTCTCGGCAAGAAGCTCACCATTAAACAACCATTTTCCAACAAAACCAGCTCCAAAACACCTCTGCTAGTTTCCGCTGGACCCCATTTGATCCATGACCTGTTTGTGGGTGTGGGTGTGGGGCTGCCATGCACGGTCATGGAGTGCGGAGACATGATTTACAGAAGCACCCTCCCCAAATCCGATGGCTTCACCGTCACTGTTCCTGGCACTATCTTGGCTCTCGGGACTCTCTCCTACCTCTGGGCCACTCCTGGTGTCGCTCCCGGCTTCTTCGACATGTTTGTTCTTGCCTTTGTCGAGAGATTTTTCAGACCCACCTTTCGCAAGGTTTTTAAATTTAGGGTTTCACTTGCAACGATCCACTCTAAATTTGGTTGTATATATGTTTGGAATATGATCCAAATTAGTTCCTGAACTATCTCATTTATTTCACTATGATTTTGAAACTAATTTTTGTTGCTAGATAGACATTTGTTATGAAACAGAGTTAGTATGTATTATGTATCTAATTCGGTAATTCCTTTGGTTTGTCATTCGAGGATGATTTTATTAGGATATATGTATGATTTGTTGGCTAAGACTCTCAGCTAATAAATCATGGCCAATGAGGTGATGCCACATCATCGATTAACACTCGTACCCGCCCCAATGAATTTGTGGGCGCGGAGCGCCCCACCTTGGTCCATTTCGTTTGTCTCTTGGCTGAGAGTCTAAGCCAATTTACAATGGCTGAGATTCATGATACTCTGTGTGTATTATGTATCTGATTCCTTTGGTTTGTCATTCCAGGATGATTTTGTTATAGGGAAAAAGTTGGGTGAAGGAGCTTTCGGTGTGGTTTACAAAGTTTCTCTGGCGAACAAGTCTAAAGCGAAGGTATTGGAAGTTATGTGTTTGATGACTGTTCTTTATGATATTTTTAGCATAGTTACTTTTTCTCAATGATTACTTTGGATGAATTTCTCTAAGCCTAGTAATCCGTTTCGTCAAAGCTCGTGTGAGTAGTGACTTAAGTTTTGTTTATATTGGTGTAAATTGTTTTCGTATGGTTTGTTATGATATATTGTCCAACTATAATATGTTTTTGTATTTCCCATTCCCTAGAAGGAAGGTGACTTAGTCTTGAAAAAGGCTACAGAATACGGGGCAGTGGAGATTTGGATGAATGAGCGTGTACGAAGGGCTTGCGCAAACTGCTGTGCTGATTTTTTATATGGCTTTCTCGAGGTGTTATTCTATTACCAATACTATTTTCATATGTTTCAAGGGTGTCATTAAATTATAAAATATACTTTGCAGACTTGTGAACCCTACCGTTCTTTTTATATGGCTTTCTTGTTGTTGAAATTGTTATTCTGAAAATGGCTTCAGAGTTCTTCGAAGAAAGGGTCAGAATATTGGCTCATATGGCGGTTCGAAGGAGAAACCACACTTGCAGATTTGATGCAGAACAAAGAGTTCCCATATAATGTTGGTACTTTCTTCTTGTCAGTTAGATATTTTAATAGTGTTTCGTACAACTATTCGTATTTGCCTCGTCACTTTGGTTTTTTAGCTCCATATTCGTTTTGATCATGTAGTCTCCTTCATTTTCTCTACACCACTTGCTTGTTTAGATCACGCAGCCATGCTAATAACATGATGGAGGAACCAAGACCTTACCCTTTTATCTCGCTACCACAATGTTATATATGAGTTCTCAAAAGGCGTGGATTGTTTTTCATAGTTAAGAAACCATATATTGGATTGTCCATCAATGTTCTCTAAAATATTAATGATTGCTAGAGAGTCATAATGGTCTTTGATAAAAGGATCAGCTATACAATTCAGAGCTCGTATTACATAAAATTGGCAGAAACAACGGGGGCTTGGTATTTGTCAGTGTAGCTCAAGATGTTAGCTCGTGTATTAGATGAAGTGTGTAAAGAAACTATGATTAATAGCTTTTGTGAGTCATTATAATTCGGTGATATACTCCTCCAATTATTGAACGTTTTGTAGAGCTAACATAAAGCACTTTGGCAGCATTGTTATTTGTAGATATTGAGGCCAACTAATTTGGCGAAGTTTATGTCCACTGATAAGTAATTTTCTATAGTTGTTGCCTTGTTGGCAATAGTTAATCTTGTGCTGCCTTTGAAAAGTGTGGTGTGGATATCAAGAGTGGCCATTTCATGCTATAGTAATAATGATAGTTAGGACTTGGGATCATATCCGACGTGCTTCAAAAAGTCAAGCTGATGCCAAATTGCCAATAGGCTATAAGCAAAATATGGCTCTTATTAAGACAGCTCTTTGGGTTAATTGGTTAAACTTTCAATTGTTTCAGATGAAAATGTTTGTATTATTGATTCTTGGATTATTTTAGCTTTCTAAATGCGGACTGTGGATACTGACATCAATTGTCAGGTAGAAACAATGATTCTTGGAGAGGTCCCGGACTTGCCGAAGGGGTTGGAAAGGGAAAATAAAATTATTCAAACAATCATGAGACAACTCTTATTTGCATTGGATGGTCTTCACTCAACCGGGATTGTGCATAGGGATATCAAGCCACAAAATGTTATTTTCTCAGAAGGTAAACTTAGCAAAGATTAATACCTGTAAAATTGTCAAGTTTCATCTCTTTTATAATATTTTTTACAATACTTGTGTGTTTTCGGAAATAAATTGAGCAGGATCTCGTACATTCAAGATCATTGATCTGGGTGCAGCAGCAGATTTGCGAGTAGGCATAAACTATATTCCAAAGGAATTTCTTTTGGACCCAAGGTATTTTCTCCTCACTTCATGAGCACCAACTAATCAGTTATCTATATACTAATTTTTTCCATAGCTGCTGCTATGAATTACGCGATCTACCTCTTCACTTCTCTATATTAATCTTCTAAGCTCCGACTATTTGCATGTTTATGGAAGAGGCTCTCTACCATCAAACAGAAGGGAGTGTAACGGATTATAAGGGCAGTAGGGTTTGAATCAATGAATTCTTGTCCAAAAGAAGTACTCTACTTACGGTGATAAAAAAATCAACGGGTTTCGTTCTTCTAACTTGAGTCTAACGTATTCTTATACTACCTTTTTTTACTAAGCGATTCTCCCGTAGATTAATTTATTCCTTTTTATGATTTAGCATTTTTTTTATCAAACATGGAATGTCAAGTATATTCCAAACTTGATATTGTTATATGGCTTATTTCAGTCTTGTATGTATCTAGTTCTCCTCCCGGTTTAGGCATAGTACATTGCACTGAAGATGCAATCAGGCGTGCATTTATTGTATCGTCAGATGATCATAGAATGTTGTGCTGCTCCTTTAATAACATACCAGATGAATTTTGTCCTTCCATTATCAGATATGCCGCGCCAGAGCAATACATCATGAGCACACAAACTCCTTCGGCACCTTCAGCTCCAGTAGCCGCTGCACTTTCTCCTGTCTTGTGGCAGGTACATTATCCTCCATGAATTGTCCCGGCTTGGTCATCAGTTGGTTTATTTCTATCTTATGTCATTGTGTTATTGATACTTCTTGATGGTTTCAATGTTGTTGTTTGTAAACAGTTGAACTTACCAGATAGATTTGATATCTACAGTACGGGTCTCATATTCTTGCAAATGGTAAGTGATGGATCCATCTTCTACATATAGAGTGACATGAACTTGTGAGTGTGAAACTTCTGAATATATGGAGTTTGTGCTGGGTATTATGAATACAAATGTTGAAATACCTGCTCTGTTGGTGAAATGATGAAACCTCCTGAACTGTCTGATATGAACATTGACAAGATCTTTAAACAGTAGATTTTTTATAGTCCAATTAGCTTTATCACACTTCTAACTTCCTGTTTTTATTATAGGCGTTCCCATCATTACGTACAGACAGTAGCTTGATACAGTTCAACCGTCAAATAAAGAGATGTGACTATGACTTAGTTGCGTGGAGGAAAAGCGTAGAGCCCCGTGCCAGTGGTGACCTTCGAAGAGGCTTCCAGTTGTTGGATCTAGATGATGGGATAGGATGGGAACTTCTGACGTCAATGGTTCGGTACAAAGCTCGTCAAAGAACAAGTGCTAAAGCAGCCTTAACTCATCCCTACTTTGACAGGGAAGGACTATTAGCCTTGTCCTTCATGCAAAAGCTGAGGCTGCAAATTTTCCGTGCCACACAACAGGACTACGAGGAAGGGTCCAAGTGGGTTATTCGGCTAATGGCAAAGTCAGGAACCGAACAGGATGGTGGCTTCACTGAAGTCCAGCTTCAAGAGCTGCGAGTACATATCTGAACTACATACATAGCATTGTTTGCAATAATAATTGTTTGTTATCGAGAACATGATATTAATTTGCCTCTTGTGCAGGAAAAGAAGCCGGAAAAGGCAAGTAGAGCAAGTGCTCCGAGAAATGCTCTTGCTTCGGCTCTTAGGCTCCAGAGGAAGATCATACGAACATTAAACGAGAGCATGGGTGAGCTGAACAACAGTAGGAAGAGCCTATGGTGGAGCAGGTGGATCCCGAGAGAGGAATGAAGAATGCGGCGACGCCTTGACATATATATAGCAGTACATATTTTGTGCTCTCTCTCATCTTTGTAAATTTTTGTGTACTTAGCCAATACATATTTACAAACAAACTTGAATGTTCCTTGTCAACATTTGTATTTGCACCAAGGTATAGAATGAATTGTGAAGCAAGCTAACATATAAAGTACTCTCAGTTTTATCTATCACATTACCTTTTACAATTCAATCAAGATGATGTATATGTATGCTTGGTGCTCTTGATATAGGAGAGGCATTATGGTGTTAAGATAAAAAAAAGGCTAATCCTAAACCCGAACCGCACCTAACCAGCCCAAGCTCAACTCCGACCAATATGCGGTCCAATCTAGCCAAACCCGTAGAGCTCATGGTTGGTCCACGAGTAGCAACACTTTAACCAGTGGGTGACCCGTCCGCATTAAGAAACTCTAAGGTAGCGTTCGTTTAACAAATTTTAATTGAATTCCTAGGAATTTGGGACATGTTGGGTATTAAAAATTTGTAATTATTGCATTCATTTAACTTTTTTAGAAGGGCAAGTTTGT
>JAYMTF010001407.1:0-23600 GCA_036897485.1 Pelargonium nanum | reverse complement strand
TAATCATATAAATAATATTTTTCTTTATAAATTTTGGTATACTACCCGTGCAACGTACGAGGTCAAATACTAGTAAAAGAAAATGAGAGAGAGATTGTATGTTTCTATGAATATACATATTAATTAGTTAATACTTGTTGGGTGGTATTTAAAGTGATTGTTGTATTTAAGATGGTTTAGGTAGAAACAGAAGGTATGATGGTGTGTGGGTTTACTTTACAGTTGAAGTAAAGGTGTTGCCCAATTTAATTTCTTTTGAGAAATTTGAAACATTATAGATGTCAATTGTACCCAAATTTAATACGAATATTATGTATTGTTTCGAATGTGTCAAGTGCGTATTATTTTAGTATTTGTTGAATGAGATAAAGAAAAATGATTTAACTAAGTAATAGGGCGGGGGCGGAGCCACTAAACAGGGTGAGGTCAGGAAAGAAACTGAAATACATTCATACTCATTGACAAATTTTATTTGAGATCTGGAAGATCCCGAGACACTTAGAATACAAAAGGTTCTAGGAGCTACGAAAGAAATTGAATTGTAATTGTAGGTTGTAGCCCATTGCCATATTAACAAGTTTGGAGTTTAACCTAAACCTAATGGCATTAATAGGCATACATATTTTTGTTTTGTTTGTGTATGTTACCAAATACCACAACACAACTTGGACATACAAAAGTACAATACATGTCTACTCTAATTGTATATATTAACATACTAAATACTAAAAGTATAGTTAGTGAACACCCCACACTTCAAACTTCACCCACCCATTGTATTTCTATTACCTCCTCAGTTTTGACATTAACACCAACTAAGCCCAACCCCACTCTAATTGTACTCATATTTGTCATAGCCTTTTTCATCATTATTTGCCACCAAATCTAATAAATGCTTACTTACTGCCTAACTAATTAGAAAAATCCACCTTAACTTCATTATAAACATCAAAGTAGTCAAACAAGAACTTTACCATATTTGAACCAACATAGGAAACCAAAATGAAATAATGCTAACTTGTGTTTGGATTGAAAACTTGAGTTACATATGAGCTAGTGGACTCTCCTAAAGTTTCGAAGACACACAAGTATAACGCTCGGTCAGTAAACACATGTTGGAGCTCTTGAAGACTGAACTCCAATTTGAGGCCTAGGCTTGGTGACATCACTACCACATAATTGTGACATCATCATGACATGCATGGTATCATCATAATATAAGCATGACATAATTGTTGTCCATCATGACATCGTCACCAATCAATGAGTAAATGATTTTTGTGAATTCATTTCTCACATTCACATATTTACTACCTTTAGATTATCTCTAAATTCTTTCTTCAGCTTACATGGTAATGCCTATTTTCATCATGGTAAGGATGTTTACTCGATAATGCATTGAGTTTCACTTAATAAGATGTTATCTATTTGAGTGTTTTTAAACTTCTGAGTAAAAAAAACTCAATAATTTGAAAATTTGTTAAAATTCCGTATGATTGAAGCGTTGTCACTTAAAATCTCACATTACAAGTATGTTCTAAACATTAGATTGTACACTAATTCCAAATTGAAAGTCAACCATTTTTATTAATTCATTTCACATAACAAATCAAAATAAATAAAAACCAATGAACAACAAAATAATGTACAATAATCAAGTTCATCCTCCTTCTCTCCTTCATCACACCTGCTCATATATCAATAAAATACCTGGATTAACTGAGACTAAACTAAAATCTGCAATTTCCCAAACAAGAAAAGATCAAAACAGCTGGAGCAAGCTATTGTGAGAATCAGAGCTACGCAATGTCATTGATGAGACGCTTATGCCTATTGTAATGCTTCTCCACAAAAACTTTCGAAGCTCCTTCGATGGTTCGCCGCCATGTCTGCACATAATTCATCAAGTTTCAAATTAATTTAATTTTAAAAAACAACATAATTCATCAGGTTCGAATCTCGGTCGTTGGGCTCACTAAAAAAAGTGCTAATTTAGTCATTTGTGTGTAATTAATGATGAAACAGACCTTCTCAATGGCGCCCAACAGGGACTTATTCCTGATCCCTCTGGCTCGGATCTGAGACCTCGAAATCCCGAGCTGCCGGAGCAACGCCGATCTCCGACTCACCGGAGGAAGCAGCGAGTGCCTCTCCCCCAACCTCGCGCCGCAATTCGTTGGGCTCTCGCAGTGATCGCCACTGTCCCCGCGGCTCTTCCGGCTTCTTTTCCGGCGCTTTGCCACCACCTGCAGCTCTAATTTCCGGGGAGGAGCTTCTTCTTCGTCGCCGGACTCGTCCGCGAATTTACTCAGCAGCTCGTCCGATGACTTCTTCGGCACGTGCTGAACTGTTGCGATCTCGACGGACGCCATTGTAGTTTTCGATTGAGCTTAGAGAATGAGATACAGATTTTCTTGAGTCTGTGAATGATGAATCTGTGATGAAAGTATGAGTTTT
Source organism: Pelargonium nanum (assembly GCA_036897485.1). Taxonomy (NCBI): domain Eukaryota; kingdom Viridiplantae; phylum Streptophyta; class Magnoliopsida; order Geraniales; family Geraniaceae; genus Pelargonium; species Pelargonium nanum. The sequence goes on along the minus strand of JAYMTF010001407.1, from coordinate 21,143 downwards.
TAGGGTTTTGGGTTGTGTTGTTAGTATTTAGTAATAAGGTGGGAAATGTACCGTTGGAGGAAGTGTAGTGATTTGAATAATGTAATGAGAGAAATATAGCCGTTAGAGGGGAATAAGTGGGTCTGTGCCATGTGAATTAGTGAAGACAGAACAACTAAAATACAAAACACTTGTATCATTGCAACTAGTAGTGGTAATAGGTAAGAGTAGAGCAGGTGAGAACCCAACACATTTAGTAATTATTTCGTGTTTGTATTGGTTCTCCAAATTAATCGTGTTGTGACATGCCTAACACTCTCATCAAGGATATAATTGTAAAATAGTCTTTGTAGTGTGCCAAATGTGATTGATATTGTTGTGTTTGGTCGAGAACGCAGCCTATTTAGTAGTTATCGTATTCATGTTTTGTGTTTAGATACATGTTGTGTATTTGGTGCTGGACTGTGCAACACGATTGCTAGTCTTGTAATGTTTATGTCAAATTGTACTACACAGAAATAACCTTCAGCACGACATGAACAGATTGCCAGCTCTCGTTGACATAGCTAGACCCATGTTGTTGCTGACATATACAAAACAATCTGGACCAAGAGCCCAAGCCAAACACTATGTTTATGGCTAATGTTGTTGGTGATTCACATGTGTCCCAGTCCCAGTCTCACCAATGAATGTCACATGCAGATGCAGGTCAAGTGAGTACACATTTAACCAAATCAAAGTGCTAAAAAGGGACAGATCTCATCTTGATTCCACAGCAGTAATCAGTGCAAGTCTCCAATGCTCTTTTAATTCATCAATTACAAATCAACTATCTTACATTTTTCATTTAAATATTTTGTCATCTACATTGTCACTACTCAGATCAAGATAAAGAACCTAATACAGACTGCAAAAATCAGCAGCTCAAACAACTCATCCATAACTTGAATACCATCTTGTTATGGACTTAATTCTGTCCCGAAACTGAGGGTATGGCATTCCAGATCTCTCATGTTTAGCTGCAAAACAGAGAAAAAGAAACCTAAGCATGCGTGCTCAACTAATGTCCTCGAAATATATCCAACTTAGAAAACTATGCATGAAATGAGATTCAGTGCTCATTTATTTATAGTAGGAATGCAACAAACGAGAATTATAGTTTCCATTCAAAAAATGTTTACTGTTATATATGTATATGAACTGGATGATCATATGCCAATTATTTACTTTCTAGCTTGAGAAGAACTGGACAACAACCAACTTATGCATTTATGACTAGAAAGTCCGTGACCTAAATGTAAACCAACATGAGAGCCAACCTCCCAGATCGCTTCCCTTTTAGACTATCTGTATTTTGTTTTGCAATCATATTTCCAACTTTATGGCTATAATGTGTGGAGGAAAGAAAAAGGTTCTTGATCATGGATTTCTAAACCATGTATAGTTTCTATAAAGTAAAAATATAAAAATATGAAACGGAATAGCAACTATTATGCTATGTGATACCCTATATCATTTCTCTTCTTTTATTTTCTTCACATAGACTTTCACCGAGATCCTTATATACCAACACTCACCCATATATTGTTTAAACTATCACAAGGGTACTTGCATATTTTAGATTTTGACATCAGTCGCAAAAACTTTTCTCCTTTGGATTGTTAATATATAAAACCTTCAGTATTTGCAGAAATATTATGCACATAAATGTCAAGAGATGCAAATGAGTCTATTAAGACAACACAAAACTTACCACAACAGCAACTCCAGTCTCACAGAATCTTGGAATGCAAATGAGTCTCACTAATTGCCCTTCGGGTCCTGCACATATAAGTTACCATTAAAATTCTCTGTTGTTATAACAGGAAAAGAAAAGATTTTGCAGCTTGAAACGTAACAATTTGGTAAGAGATACGATGAGGTCGATAGAAAGTACCCTTTACTAAACGTGTTTCGTATTTATCCTGATTACCAACAAAGTAAACATGAGGACAGCTCTCTATTAGGAAAGGATCCTTATCAGTATAAGGATAACACCCTGAAAAAAAAATGAATATCTATTTAGTTAGTTACACAACAGTACTCAACAATTCTTCATGAATATGTTCACTTTTATCATCCAGATGACTTGGATAGAAGTATAACTCTTACCAAGAGTATTAGGTGCTGTTGGTGCCAGATGCCTCCATCTCAGCGTCCTTTCCATAAATTCAAGTTTATCATTTGCCTCTGAATACTTATCAAGATCATCTATGTTTTGACCTGAAGTTCCAAGAAATCTGAAAAACATAGGGTTACAATGTCAAGAAATGTCCTGTTCTGGTAGGGACTTGCATTTACAGTTTTACACTATTTCAAAAATTTACCTCATACTGTCTAGCTCAAAGCAATGAGGATTAGTACAGGACCTAAATGTGTTATAAGCTGATGACCCAGGGAAAAGGCATCTATGCAGAGGCTGAAAGGAAAAGATTATTGAAAACAGATAAAATGAAGCTGATGAAGTGTTATAATGCATATTCTTCAAGCACAAAACAGACCTGCTGAGGCAAGGAAAAGTTTGCTGGGTCATCAGATCCTGGCATGATATCCAAAGGCAAGCCTGCTGCAATCTAAGGGGAAAAAAAAAAAGATTTTGTGACTTAATATATGATAGGATGAGAGAAAATAATGCACTCAGTAACTAATACTATGAAAAGAACCTGAGTCAGCAATATATCCAATTCTTTTACTGGCTCAGACAGCCTTGACTGATCCTTTGCGGCCAAATTCTGTCAGGAAGAGTGAAATGTGGTTATGATTATCATCACATGTATAAACTGAGCTCATCGAAATACATATTTTATCAATACAAACACACGAGAAAGAAAGACAATGGAAAGAGTATCTCAAATCTATCTAACTCCCCTAGTTTACTAGAATTGACTCTGATATATTTAGGATTTTGTACGCACTCATCTATTGATACCCTCAAAAATTCATGTCACAGAATCAATTGGTGAAATATTTCTCCAATACAAAAGTATCATCCAAAAACTATATCTAAATTTATAAGAACCCGAGGACGAGGACTGCAGGAAATACCTTCAAAGTGATTAGAACAAAAAAAAATGTAGGAAACACTTATCTACAATAGAGAAGACAAAAAAGATTCACCTGTCCGTTAAGAAGTCCACGGGGAATTTCAACAGAATTCCCTGCAATTACAACATGAACTACTTTTGCTGCAATACTCTGTTCCTGTTTAATTTACAGTTCTATTGGTGTTAACAAGACAGACCAGTTGAGTTCATCATTTTAATAGCAGCACAATGGCTTGTAAATAATAAAGCACAGACCTTCTCGTCACCCAGATGTCCTGTTATATGATCAACAAGAAGCTGAAACTGGAGGGGATTAGCACTGCTGCTCCCAACCCTTAGCCCCGACACAAAAACAACATATTTGTCTTCTCCTGTGCTCAGTAAAAATCAAGTAGTTTAAGACAAAGCTATAAGAATAGTTATGATCCTACCCTGGCAAAACCACTTAAATGGCTCTTTGCACATCCACAATAGATGGATGTTCTCAAAGAATACTCCAACTAGTTGATTTAAGTATTTCAGAAGGAAAAGTAAAAAAAAAAAAAAAAAAAAAAAAAAAATTGATCCAAATTCCTACTTGATTCTCCCAGCTATTTTCAGATATGAAACCTATTGGGGAACATGAGAACATATTTGGCACACAAGTGTTAGTTTTCAATACTTTGCTATGCATGTATATGTGGGACACCAAAGCCCTAATTAAACAGAAACTGATATGATCCAACACTCAAAATGAACATGGGCGCACTAAAAAGGATGTCTCCAGAGTTCCACAAGAGGTTTGCTTGTTACTATAAATAAAATCTTGATTTGATATTTGATGTCTTCAAGTCACATTGTAAAATGAGAATGCAATGCTAACTTGCCCACTTCCTAGCTGAATTATTGTAGCCATTTATTTTATGTAACTTTGATCTGATAATTTAAGTTTTAGAGAGGTCACATTTTTTGTACTAACTTAATGACAAGAAGTAGTTGCTCTGTTTATATATCAAATTGTCACTTGACAGTAACATTGATGCGTATTTATGGCATTTATTTTCTATTTTATCTTCCAATGATCAACAACTGTAAAGTCTAAACAATCAAATAACAATTAAATGGTCAAAAGTTCCAAGTCAGGAAAAGTTTACATCCTTGCTTAGAAGCATACCAGATTCTAATCCAGAGTATAATATATATAATAAAAATAAAGAGTTACATATGATGAATCAAGTCACTTAAGAATATGGTTTGCCAAGTAGAAACAATAAAGAAATAATAAAGGGGGTAAATTAGATGATACTTGAGTCAAGTGGCAGCTCTATCTGGGGTGGAAGGCCAGCTTCTATGACCTCTTGAACCAAGAAGTCACCAGCATCAGTTTCCTTACCAAGCAAAGCAGCAACAACACCTATTACATGTATCATGCCAACAAATAATCAATATGCAAGCTGATAATAAATTGGAATTTCAAGTTTAACATGTTGTTCTTCCAGCGGAGCCAAGATAGAAAAACTGCTAACAAATTTCACTAGAACACAATAAAGATAGGGTGAGTGGAAGTTTTGAATATCCTTGCACATGAATATAGGCAAGTTGTCAATAACCCAATGCATTGAACCCAAGGTTTGATCACAACCAACTAATCAAATGAAATTTGAAGTAACATGGTCAATGGAAATTAAGTTGTGAAAGTGCTGGCCAATACTTAGCCCACTGCGAAGAAGGACACAAAATAAGCCAATGACTTGCAATACTCCACGAACCAGAATTATAGAGAATTAAAACCCAAAGGTCCCAAACAGACTGAATGTGCAATATATGAACCAGGCTTAAGGGATTTCGCCAAAACAGAAAATGACTCAAGACAAAATCTGTTGTAAATTGTTCAATAACACACCTGTTACATATACAGATGATAAAAGCTCAGTGCCACCAAGCTTAACTCTTCCACTGTCATCTTCTAGGATCAATTGATCATCCGGGTGCATAAAATTACGAGGCTTGACAAGCGGTTTCACAGTTCGCTGTAAATTGCAGAATTACTCTCAGAAGTTAGAAACTATTTAGCTTCAAGTTAATTCCTATTTCGACAGAATAAATTGGTGATAATAATGTTGATTATAACACAAAACATTTTAAACCACATTACCTCCTTCGAGTACTCATCAAGAATTGAAGGTTTGAGTTTCATGTGCTTGTACAGTGTTCCAACTACAATGCATTCTTTACCTTTCTCCAATCCCAAAACTGTACAAACTGCAAGGCAACAAATGTAATAAACAAACTTCATAAGACTCCAAGGAACTGCAAACTAGTCAGATTACTGCACTATAAAAATCCTAAAAATTAGACAAACAATATATTGTATGTTAAGGGTCTCTCCTGTATCACTGCTTCCTGGTTTTTCTGCTTCTGGTTCCGCAATTCAAAAGTAATTCCCAGACACATATTTGTTAATTATGTTTTATTTATTATCTCACCTTAAATAAGATCCCAACTCAGTAAACGCTAAAATGGTGTTAAAGTTAGCCAGTTACCGCTATCAGTCCATCTCCACCGATGTTATAACTATTACTAGTACCTCTTAGCCCCACATTGCTCAACTGCTAATGTCTCTGCAATCAATACCAAAAAAAACCTGCTACTTGACCACCCCCGTTAAAATCATAACCATTGTGTTGCCTACTTGCCTGCTACCAGCTCAGCAATGTTACCACTATTATCACCATCTCTATTCACTAAAATAACTGCAACATCTTCAAGTTTTTGAAAGAAAAATAATAATTGGTGAAACAAGTCATCAAAGCTTATATATATGAACCCTTTTGCTTGTATTCAGAGTTTATAACTAATCAAATTCTGAAGCTAATAGCCATATTAGCATAAAAGTTTTAACACTACCTCTGAGCAATCTATGCCATGTTAACACAAAGCCACTGCCTAAAATACAGACATAAACACCTAACGCCTAAATTATTAAACCAATCCGAAACCCTAGTGACCAAAATCAACAAATCCTCAAATATAGGTGAAATTCACCAAATTAACAGATTATAGGCAGTGTGTAGAAGTAAATGATACCAGGCACATGAGGTTTCCGACAGGGGATGATAGAATGCATGAGAGTTCTCATCATGTGGAGACGAGCAAAGTATATCTGGCTGTACTGTTGACCCCTGTAAATCTCCTTCTGAATCTCGTAGGGTTCATCCTGAAATAAACAAACATATCAAATCAAACTTTCCGGAAGATAATTGCAAGAATCAAACTGCTCGTTGAGGCCTTAAACGAGACAAGTATAGTTGGCTGATTTGACTGAGAATTTTCCCGCTATTTCTCGGGAACCAAACGGAATGTAATGTAGGGAAAGAAAATCAGAAGTTGAAGTAAATTTAACAGAAAAAGAAAACATTTACGATGGATTGATAGACGGATTGTTGTCGTAGCAGATAATTTGCAGAATCGATTTCCATTGTCGCCAGAAGAAGGCGGGAAAATAAAAGAAACTGAGAAACCTTTCCCAACTTTGGGGTTCACTGGAAGTTTATACTGAGGCAATGACTAGTAAACATTAGTACAAGTAATTTTCGGCTTGCGCGTGGGCCCAAACGCTTCACTAAATTTATTGTGTGTTGTATTACTATTTTGGATTTTTTTTTGTTGAAAAATGCTTTTTTTTTTCTCAAATTTTGTGCAAAATGACATGTCAAATAATGAAAGATGACACATTAATTACTTTATTGATGAGTTGGCTGAATCACAATATGTCACATGTATATCATGTCTTATAAACTGGACGCTCAGTGCTAGAAATTCATGAGAGGTAGTGTCTTATATGTCGGGTTTTTATTATTTAAACTTAATTATAAATCACAAAATAAAAAATACATGTGCCGTGCAAATTGTCACATTATTTTTTACAAAATTTAGGATAAAATAGCATTTTCTTTTTTATTTTTACTTCTTATGTGGTGAATCAATTTAGTTTTTAGATTTCACGTGTAACTAGATGATGGGATGATTAGAACATATATTACGATGTTCATGAGTAATATAAAATATAAAATTTAAAATTTTGTTACAATTTATTTTGCATGATCTCAGCTTAAGTTATGTAGATTATTGCTAATTTAGCGTGGAAATATGAATTTTATCGGTTACACATGTATAGCTCTACAAACTCACATTTATACCAACGCTCTTCTAGTTGTCTTGAGTTCCAGACCTCACACATAAAGCACCAACTTTCATACTGCTCAGTCAAATAAGATTGGTTATCGGTGAATATAGAAAATATGTCGACAACATAATTGAAAATAAAATTGTCTCAATTGACCTACGGCTCGATCAAATAGGCGTAGGATATTGATTAATATAAAAAAAAACATGTCGATAATATATGTGAAGATAAAATAAAATTGTCCCTACTCTATGTGATTGTCATGGTGGTCCTTTCTCATTTGACGTTAAAATAACGGAATGGAAGTATACATTGTCTGCATTCATGCATTATTTGCAGTAAACAAATCGAGCACACGATTTGAACGACGAAACCACCATAAAATTTGTTCACAAGATTGACGAAATTACCCCTCAACTCCATCACCTCACTGTAGTGTCCTACCGGAACCACCTACCGATCAAGCTACAACTTCTCATCTGAAGCCTCCTTCTATCGGAAACTATCTCTTCAATGGCTACAGCTCAGGGCTCTCTCCCTTCAATTTTCGCTCTCCGCAGCTCTCGCTTACCGTCGTCCTCCAAGTCTCGGCCGGTTTCTATCGTTAAGTTGCCGGAGATCCGCCGAAGGCGATCACAATGCGGCAGTGCTTGCCGGAGATTGAACTGCAGAGCAATGGTTCAGCAGGACGCGCCGGGTGCTCCGGCCACCTACGCCAAGGACATGGAGCGCGTCTCAGCTAAAGAGGCTCTTCTCCTCACAGTGAGCACCGATTTTTATCTAGATAATTTCATTTTTCTAAAATTATGATCATTGGAGATGCTAGATCTGGATTTGATTTGTGTAATTATGTAGTTTATGACTTGTAGTTACAAGTGAATCCAGTGATTTCTCTTTGCATTGAACAATTCTTCTCGTAATTGAAGAACAGGCACAAAATTGCAGCTAGAATTTTCATATGCCAGATTAAATGTTCAGGTCTTCAATATGTAGGATATTGTGTAATTTTTGCTTTGAACTTACTAGCGAAATTTGATGAGGTGATGTTTATATGTTGTGATTGATTTAGCTTAGCCTAAGCGAAAAAGAACTGTTGACTTATATTCTTCATTCTCTCTTTGATTGCTTTACTTCATTGAGTGCACAAGCTCAATCTTGTATGTATCTAACATTTAAAGGTTGTTTCAGCTTAAAGATTCTGGGGGTTTCAAGGCTTTCGTCTCAGGAAAGTTAACTGATACGCAGCAGCTTGATATAACTGAAAAGATTATTGGCGTTGAGCGCCTTAATCCCACACCTAGGCCAACAACGTAGGTGCTTAGCTTGAAAAGCATTTCGTATCTATATATAACCTTTTTTGTATTAGATGTTTATTCATTAGTTAAATTAATTACCAGGTCTCCCATTCTGGAAGGTCGTTGGAATTTTGAGTTGTTTGGAGCTGGAACCCCTGCAGTATCTGCTGCAAAACAAGTGTTCGAGTGAGTATTAGCGCTATTGCTATTTACTTGCTTTAAGATTCTTTTTTTATACTTGCAACAGCACATAGCATTTTCAGTTTTAGTCAAAGATGGTCATGGCTCTCCACTGAGAATTCTTTGAACCTAATTGCAGTTAATTGTATTGGTGTGACCTCTATTCTTGCAGGAGATTTGCTTCAACTTTGGCAAATTTGTCAAAAATGGAACTGGAGGTCAAGGACGGAAAGGCAATAATTACATTAAGCATCAAACTGTTGAGCTTGGTAATATCTATGACATAACTTTTTTATGCTTCTTTGGAGTTATGACAATGTAGTATGTTGTAGGAAGTAAGACTGATTACCATCATCACAACAACCTTGAAAATGCTAGGACATAGGAGTGCTTTATTATAAAACATGTCCACACTTTTATGATTGTAGACAACATTCATTGGTGTTAAACTCAACTCCAACCCCAAAACTTAAACTACTAGGTGGAGGGCCCAGCTAGTATATCAAACGGTGACAGACTTCACATTCGTTCAATGTAGGATACATTAACAATTGTCAAAACAAAAATCGATACTAAATTTATTGGTAGATTCAAACCTTGACTCCCTATTGTCATATATCTTCTGCCAGCACAATGAACAAATTAATTTTAGCTTGTTCTGCAGTCAACTCCACAAAAAAGTATAAAGAAAGAAAGCTCGAACTCTGTATTTGCACTAATGGTCATGCCCTTGGCCCCAAGAAGTAAGGCACAAAATGTTTGGTCCCTTGCAAATGCAATCCATGAATTTGATTCAAAATGTATTAACTTATGTAGCTTATATGCTTGACAAGTAATTTTCAATTTTTCTTCACCAATGCCAACTAAGTAAATTCATGTGCCTATAACTGTTGATTTGGAGAGGATTAAGATATTGGTTAAGAATTGTATTGGCATAGTGGATATTTATATGCATAAAGACTTTCTTCAACGTTTTAATTTACCTTGTTTCGTTAAAAAGATTAGCTGATTAACCGCTCTTTTGAATGTTATTTTTTTCTCAGTGTTATTTCCCTTTAACTTTATGTTCATTGACTGCCTCTCCTTTAAAGTTTTAACATTTCTGGTACAAGTTTTGGATCCTGGATACTGTTATCATTGGTTATTCATGACTAAAGCTATACACGTCAGAGACTTTGCTCTAAGTCTGGTATGCTCTTCTAATTGTAAATTCTGAGTGTCTTGAAGTACTCTCTTGGTGAAATGCAGATTGAAAGCAAAGTTATTGTGACCACCAAATTATCTGTAGAGGGGCCACTTCGTATGAAAGAAGACTCTTTAGATGGAGTTTTTGAATTACCTAAAGTTGCTGAAGAGACACTACCAGAACAGCTAAAAGGTGCATTAACTCAAGCATTTAGCACAGCGCAGCAACTTCCTGTTCCCTTTAAGGATGCAGTTTCCAATGGGCTTAAATTTCCACTAAGTAAGTGATTCTATGATCTCTCTACACTATGTTTGAATCTGTTAAAGAAGTATAGGAAACAGCATATTATTGAAATTAACTGATCCTCGTAGGAACCTTTTGCTCCTTTTCTAATTTCCTTCCTGCTGCATGATTTCAAAGAACTTATCTGTACCTCGCTTTAATATTTTTTAGAATCTTCCAAACTATCTTTTTAATTATTTTATGAAGTTAACTAGTGACGATATATTGGTGACCGAGACATACTTGTCTTTAGATGTATGAAAAACATCCTGCTACTAAGGTTTTATGTTCAACGTCTAAATTTCCTTTCAATTTATGTATGATCCATGTATGTGTATTAAGCCAATATAGAAATTAGGAGCTGTGTTAGACAATAGATGGTGTGATCAGGTTGAACATTTTATAAAACGATACTGATCAGTTCTGTTCTTTCATCCTTCAGCTGGCACATTCCAGAGACTATTCATGATTTCATACCTAGACGAAGAGATACTAGTAAGTTTCTGATTTTCGTTTCTGTTTCTCATGGATTTAAATTTTGAATAGCGTCAATGCATTGGTCATATTTGATATATTATAAGCTTCCTTCCAAAGTCCTTATGATTATAGATGGAATGAATTTATAGTCTTAATTTTTCCTGTAACCAACAGCTAAGTAATGGCTAATGCTAATAAATCAGACATGCTATATGGTGGCTTTTCGACACTACATGTCATCACAATAGACTCGGTTTAGGACTTCAATATGTAAGATAAAGAATAGATACAGCGGGATACTTGTTTTCCATGCATGTCTAATCCTTCTGCTGGTTTTCTACGCAGATAATAAGGGGTACAGATGGATTACCTGAAGTTCTTACAAGGATTGGCGTGCCCTCGTCTCCAGCAGCAGCTCCTGCGACAGATTATGAGAGTTAGGATTTCTTTTTCTGTTTATAATTGATATAATACGCTCTGAAGTTCAACTGTCTATGATATGCATTTTGTTTAATTACATCCCGAAATAAGCTGCTTCCTTTCACTTTCTTTATTTTCTACCACAAAATATTCCCCAGTGATCATAAATTCATCCGTACCCCAAAGAAATAAAAGAAATGTTATAAATGATTGGGTCTTAGCATTTATGTGGTATTGAAGTCAGTTGACCTGAGAATAAACGGTCAATCACAGTAACTTAGAGGTTGTTTTCAAGAGTCGTTGTCAGGGAAATTTTCAAGTATTAGGAGTTGCGTGGGGTTTGTAGGAATCATTTCACATTTCGTATCTGATATAGTACTGATCATATGCAACTTGTTCTTGTTACGTGATTGCCCCCAGCAGACATGAATGTGTGATCATGACATTCTACTCGGCGAGGTTAAAAATAATAGTTACAGGTTAGTCATTGGTGTGAACTGTGAATTGTTTCGTGTAATTGTGCTTGACTAAACGCCCCCATGCGCTTTGACTAAAATGTGTAGTTGTTGCTTTGGTTGTCTTTTTGTCACCTCTCTCCTATAGCTGACCTTCCCATCATCATCAGCTCTCTATTTCTTTGATCTCTAGTTGGTTTTATTTAAAGGTTTATTGTGTTCTTGATGTTTAAGGAAAAGACTCTGTCATGACCCTTAGATTCATTCCCATAACCTGGTTTTTGGTCCTTTCCTGCTCTGACGTCCTTAAGCCTCCTTTTTCCTCCCTGGGGCAGGGTTCATATCTTCATATGTATTGACCTTTTCTTGTAGTTGTTACTACTTTTTTTTATTTTTTTGAAAGCTTTTGTCTTATTTTTTTTAAACATCTACTTCTCAAAATGAGTTTTATTTCAAATTTAAGATAATGTTATTATAACACTATCATTGGTCATTTTGCATATATAGTTAACTTTTTAAAATGAAAACAAGACACCCGTTTAGAACAACAGAGAAAAAGCTTATTTTGAGCAAGATAAAGCATAACACATGCACATGAAGTCCTAGTGAGAATGTTCCTCCAACATTTGAAAAATAAAAATATATATGACACGAATTTTGAGTTGGAAGAAGTTATTTTAAGTCCCTCGCCGACCCTTATACCTTTAAAGATCCTCCATAATAGAAATGATGAATAAATGAGGTAGGTTCGATCATATGTTTCATAATTATTGTTCCCACTTCGCCATAAAAAAATAAGCGTATCGATGAACTTTACGGTAATAAGTTGGTTTGTCGTAACTGATTAATCATGTACAATTTTGTTGAAAAAAATTGAGAAAAAAGATTAAATATATCAAAGCAATGTACAGGTCAAAAATTTAAAATGCTTAGGCGCCGTTTCATACAGAGTAATGTTGTATTTGTTAAAGAATTTTATAAGAATGGTCAAAATCTAATTAGGTTTTGGCTGTGTTAATGATTAAACAATGGAGTTTAGCACTAAATTTGGGATTCCTAACATGATCTTTTAGAATAATTTATCTGTTATCAAAATTGTTCGCCAAAAGGTCAACTGGCTAGATGGCAATATAATTTATTTTTTCTTAATGAAATTAAGAGAGAAGTATACATATATGGTTGTCTCTAGGGTTTTTAAATCTAAAGAGGATGTGCATATAAATATTGGTTTAGTGGGAGAAGACTTATGTCTTAAAAATTATTTTTATATTGATAAAAATATTATATATTCTTGGAAGAAAAGTAATGCATACGAATACGATAACAATTAAAGAAAGCAGAGTTTCTACACGCAACAACGAAGTTAGAGGCGGCCGTTGTAGGCAGAAGCTCGCGCTAGTCTCGCAAAACTTCATTATAGATAAAAAAATTCATAATTTCTACATAAGTATTTCGGCCGAGTAGTAGTGATGTCCTCCTTTAACGTAGTGATGTCTTAGATTATTTCTTTTTTTTAACTAAAAAAATGTGTCACTCTTAAGCAAAATTCTGGTTCCGCTGCTAATAAGAAACAAATAGTTCAGAATGATAATTATATAATAAAATTATGTATTTGATTGTATCCATTTTAATAGATGAACAAGGAGGTATATGTATAAACTGGCTGCATTTTTTCTGTATAAAACAAGTGCAATTTCTCATTATATTTACAACAAATTAGAAATCAAGAAAACTAGACACACAATAAAGGAGATCAAGATTCAAGAATCCAATTAATTTACAAAATTCAAGATAAATTCATATGTTATATATATAAAGGAATAATTAAGCAAAAAAATAAAATATAGTCATGAATATTTCTAGGCAATAAGTTGAGGCTCTTGGTCAAAAACATGGAAGCTGTGAGGAGCATCAAGAGGAAGAAATGGGAATTCACCAAATTCTTGAACATTGAAACCATCCAAATCTGCAAAACCTCCCAAGAACCCTCCATTGCTGCTGCAATCATACGGCTCGAAACTAAACTCTTCTTTCACCGTAGATGATCTCTCTCTGATCATCATCTTCTTGGTCGTCGTCTCCTCCTGATCCTTTCTTGTACCGGTTCTTTGATTCTTCTTCTTCTTGGTCTCGTCGGGTTTTCCGGTGAGCCGCTGGACCAGCTCCCTGAAGTTCGCGACGTCGGTCTTGATGATCTCCGGTGCAAATATGTGAATGATGCGAATCTTGGGCTTGATTTTTGAAATGGCATGTGAATTCTTGTGCATGGTTAGTGATGAAGATGATGATGTTGTGGTTGTTGTTGTTGAAGATGGTGTTTGTTTCTTCTTCATCAACATCATCATCATGTTCATGTCTTCTTCCATGGAAAAAACCCAAATATCTCAAGAGATTTTAGAGATTGAGAGCTTGAGAGAGAGACAGAGAGGGTTGGTGGGATTATTTGTTTAGAGGAAATGGAGAGGAATGGTTATATATATAGGTGAGATATATTTAAATTTATGTTATTTTATTTTTATTATAAATTAATAGGTTGTTTTGTAAATTAAATAATAGGAGGGAAAAGACAATAAAGTATTAATTTGAGCAAAGAGAGTGGATGGCAAAAATGCAACTAAGTCAATAAAGTATTAATATGAGCTCTATATATGGTCCCCATTTTCATATCATATATACAAAATTGATTAAGAGATTATATTATATATAGCAAGTGATTATAAATGTCTCTCAACGCTTTTGAGGGGACTTTAGCTTATGTTAATGTTTCTATTAATTCATAGTTGGAGTAAACAAAGTATATATCCCCCATTTCTTAATCTTTAAGCTTAGCTATGTGCATTAAATAAAACACCATGTCACTATTAAACATTACTAATTTATTACATCCATTTTTCAGAATTTTAATATATAGAAAAATAAATTTGATGTTGTGGGTAAATTTAAAGAATACATGGTTTAATTTGGTTACAAAACGTATTAGTTGATAAATTGTTAATCATTTGTGAGGTTCATCTTGATTACACTCTTTAAAGTCACCCAAGGTTACCTCCTCAAAAAGTTTCATCTTGTCTAGTCTCTCCAAATTAAGTCACTCGAGACAATGTGAATCTCTCCCCGCCTAGCCTTACAAGGCCGCAAAATGATGCTCAATACGTTTGACATCAAAAGCATCCATGCATGATGCGAGCCGCTTCACCGAAAATTCTTTGAAGAAGGAAACGCTTAAGGGACAAATTGTGGGAGCGCTGCTGAACCCACACCAGCATCAACCAACCATATATGTGAAAATACAGATCATTAATTGTCAATTACTTTATTTCTCTAAATACTTTCTCTATTTACAATTGTGTATTGTTTGGATCTTTTACCAAATATCTCACTCTCACGTTTGAGACAATTTTTTGGATACATATATGAATTTTATCGCTTAATGGTGTGTTGTCTTTGTGCAAGCACTAGAAACACGACCCAAGATCCAAATCTCCTCGAGGTGCTCTCGGACTTAAACAAATTAGAACAACTTTCGTAACACGTGGACAAAAATACCAATTCCTTACACGTTAATTTGATCTAGGACCAAAAAAGCACATCAACTTATTATAATTCTACTATTTCAAAAATTCACAAATAACTTGACAAATGCAAAGATCAAGGTATAACCACAATTACTATATTGATAAACACTTAAATTATTGTACATTAAATGAAAGAACAATATGAACAGCTTGAATAGAACGTTGGAGGTCATTCTTTAAATGAATCATATAAATATAGGAAAGAGGTAAGTGAAGGGTATTATTGTGATTATAGTAATATGTATGTGAATATAATAACACCAAAGTCATATAATAGAGCTTCGCATAAAACGACACCCCTACGGATTCTCTCTCCGCGTTTCTGTTCCCGTTTTTGTTACACCTTCTGTTTCATTTTTGGCCCATCCTGTGAATATATATATATAAATGATGTTGGATTAATATTGTTATATATTTGTCTTTATACTTGTAACAAGTTTCCAAGAAACACCATTGCCGGATTTAATTACTTACTAATGGTGCTTTATTTACATACAAAATTCCTTGACAGTTAATTATAAGTTTATCAATATGACAATATTGTTGTATGGAATATATGACGAGTATGGTTCTAATCACTTACTAATTACTGAATTCAGAGCTGATAACTGGAATCCGAACACGCAGACATACAAAATCTGATCAGATTAATTTATGAAAAATACATATCGAATTGGATTAGATTAATTGTTCTTTTCACACCGACATCAATATTCAATCAAATTCAATCTAAAATCCGAATTATTGTCGCATGTGTCATGCTTTATACATGATGAGGGGTTAGTGAATGCAGAGGCAGTGACATCATGAGTAAGATACATGAATGTTGTACTCTAAGATTGTTTTTACGCAACAAGCTTGTACACCGTCGATCCAACATGCCCGAGACACAATAGCCGTCTGATCTGCATGTCATCTCATCCGACGGCTGAACCGAATCGAACACTGTTGCGTTGCGTCACATTCAAAATGGTGTGTTTGGGCCGGCCCACATTGATACGATTCTCTTTTTCTCATATCAGTTAAATCTTACCTGCCACGTGGAACCGCCGCTGCATTGCGCATCTTTGGCCCCACAAACTCTTTTGCTAGCTAGGTAGGACCCACACCGTTTATTTTAACGTGGTTCCCAGTCCCAGTTGTGTTTTATTTTGTTTAGGGGCGCGCACGACGCCACTTGCGTAACGGTGACATTGTATCTCTAACGTGCGCCGTGGATCTCCCGTTTTGATGTACTCTTCCCAATCCCTTGTCAATATTATTTTCTTTACTAGTTGCACCTATACAATTTCATTTTAAATTAAAAAAATAGTATCATAGTCGGTGGCTTACATTTGCATCTCAACCGTGCATGGGGCAAACTGATAAGAGATTGTTTCATAATAATTTAAAGTCTCGAGTTTGAGTCTCATAATATGCAGCGCAAGTTTCATAATAACTTAATGTCTCGAGTTTGAGTCTCAGAATATGCAGCACAAGGTTTTCTTTGTAGACGGCCTTATTTTCCTTTTCACGGCAGATTAGTAGTTTATAGTTGACATCTATTATGAACTATCAGAATTATTAAAAACAACTCACAAAATAGAGTGTTCCATACAACGACAATGAACAAACAAGATTTGCCATGAAAGGGAAGCTAAACTCCACATAACACAACACAACAAAACTACCTGATATTAGATAGGAAAGGGAAGCTAAACTCCCCATATACAACAAAACTAAGCTTACTGACCTGCATAACCGCCATTACCAATCATCAAAGCTTGTTCTTGTACCAGAATACACCTTTGTTCTGGTCACCTTCGTCGGGCTCAACGTAGATACACTCCTTGGCCTCCCTCCACATCGCTTTGATGAACGGTGTCCCATCGAACTGATAATACTCTCCCAAAATTGGCTTGATCGCCTTCGTGGCCTCCATTGCGTGATAATGGGGCATGGTTGAGAACAAATGGTGAGCCACGTGAGTATCCGTGATATTATGGAAGACCTTGTTCAGGATACCATAATCTCGGTCCACGGTTGCTAAGGCTCCTCGGAACCAGTCCCACTCTGAGGAGTCGTAATGTGGCAACGAAGGGTGGGTGTGCTGCAAAAACGTGATTAGGACCAAAAAGCCATTCACAACCAATAATGGTACTCCATAAACACAGAAAACCCAAGCAAGCCCTTTTGCTGCTGCAAGACGGAAGAGCCCATAGACAACAGCGAGAAGGCCAGCATCAGAGATGAGAATTTGAAGTCGTTCGCGTTCGGAGTAGATAGGGCCGTACGGGTCAAAGTGGCATGCGAACCTATCATAAGGCCTGCCTGAAACATTAAATGCAAGATACAAAGGCCAGCCGAGTGTGAGTGTAACTGTAAGTGTCATGACTCGGCCTAGTGGGTTGTTACTAAGGTACTTTGAGTACCACTTCATTGCAGATTTCTGTTTCGGGACAAAGACTTCATCCCGTTCAAGAGAACCTGTATTGGAATGGTGGCGTCGATGGCTATATTTCCAAGAGAAGAATGGGACGAGGAGGCAAGAGTGGAGGATAAGGCCGACTGTGTCATCTAGCCATTGGTAATCACTAAAAGCATGGTGGCCACACTCGTGCGCAATGACCCAAACACCGGTTAAGACGCAGCCTTGGACGGCCCAGTAAAGTGGCCAGGCCACATACGAGAGAGGGGAAGGGAGGAGGTGGAAGTATTGAGTGGCAATGTAATAGAGAAGAGAGGCTATGGTCAAGTCGTAAACAACATAGGAGAATGAGCGAAGAACAGAACGCTGAAAACAGTGTGGTGGGATGGCCTTCTTAACCTGACCAAGGGTAAATGGTGGTTTTGAGTAGGGCACTCGTTGGAGGACATCAGATTCTGACTTCTTCGCATTAGGAGGAACGGACATACGACCACCTGCACCCATTGTCTCCTGTTCTGTACAAAAGAGGCGAAAGTCAATATAAATAATGTAGTTTCAATAAGTAAAAGAGCAAGAACATACAGACATATATAGCATGCTTCGAACAGCTACATAGCCTACATTCACATTTTAGCCAACTTTTATTAATAAATAGAATCCTCATTAGTCACCAGATACACTACTTTCATACTATAATATAATTTTGGTACTTCTGTTAATTACTTTATCAAATGAAGCTTCATAGAATACTTCAATACTATCAACAACTGGATCAACATCCATACTATATCAGTATATCCCCACACTTTTCCAACAATAACAATATTGAAGACAATTAGACAAGAAATGTCATATCTCCACAATTTTCCAACAACAAGAAATTCCTTGAAACACTAGTCTATTAACAGATCAAAAAGTTTATTTTTCATTTTTGATGGCAAACATTTTATTATACAACTCATGTACAAAAAAAGAAAACGGAGTACATATATTTGAAGGAAATTGGTGTAGCAAAACTAAATAACTGCACTTGCAATTCAAATTTATCATTTTTTTTATTTACATGTGCTTAATTCATGGAAGGTAAATATATCATTGCATTTCCGTTAGCACTAGAATTTAAAGATTTATTTTTAAGAAGGGGGCAGCAAAACATTAGTGTTAGTCATAATTTTAATAATCGTGCCAATGGATTTGTTATTGTAAAGGGCCTTCACCAATATATGTGTAATTACATGAGTGGACCAAATCATATACCAAGGAATGTATCCCAAAAGAAAATAACAATGCCACGTCCTCCTTCGAAATACAAAAATATAAAAGGAAGGATGAGAAAAGAAAAAATTGCAATCAGAAAAAGATTAAGATAAGATAGGCTGAAAACCCCCATTATGGATTGCTCCTAGGATATGAAGATACAGATATAAGATAAAGGAATATAAATGTGTGGACTTGATGCTAATGTTATCTCCGCCCTAAAGGAGAGAGATAATAAAAGATACTAAAGAAGGTGAGTGATATGAGGGGACCCCACTATTCCAATGAGAGAAAGATAGCCCTTTTCTTTCCAAGTACCAAGATCTGATCTCAAATATCTTTCACATAGAATGGCAGAAATAGCTACAAACAGATTAAATCCCTACCTCATACCACAATGAACAAAACAAAGGTAGGGACAGATGAAAAAAGTATTAAACCACAAATATAAATAAAAATAATGAGGCAGAATAACAAGCAAGTTGAGAAGTGATGAGGAACACATGAATGTTCCAACCACCACAAATATAAAATAATATTTATAACATAGCATCTATGCAATTATGCTGATGATCAGAATCAATGATCCATCTCTCAACTCAACTTAATTTTTCAGCAAACTCCAGGAGAAACTGACTTTTCTCCTGGAGTTTGTTGAATTTGAACATCTTTTACAGTAGTGGTAATATAATTTTTTTAAAAGAAATTGTTAGGTTGACTAGGTCAGAAACAACTAGGCCGGCAAAATGATGGAGCAACAGAAAGGACATAAGAGCATATGGCCTACCAAGTAATTATCAACATTATTGTTGTCCCCTTTTGATTGAGCAGTAAATATGTATACCTAACATTAAATTTATTACACCTAAACTTTTAAATGTGTATTACACACATAAAAACTCACAAGAATGACTAAGGTTTTGGCCAAACTTACTATTGCAAAAGTTTAGAAAACATGATCTCAACTTTTCTGGATGCCAACTCAATGAAAATACTAATCGACAATGCTAATAGTGCAGCCACCATGAAAACCAAGGCAGACATCCACTAGCTAATAAAGCCTTCTATTTTGACCAATAATTTTACATGCCAGCTAAAACCAATATATCTTTGTCATGCATGCTGGCATTATCTTTTTAAACTCATAACCGGAACATCACAATTAACTAAAAACTGAATGACCATCCAAGTTGAATTGTGCCCTCTGTTACATTTCTATCTGTTCCACCTCCAGAATCCCATATTCGCATATTTTTCAATACAGAAAATTTCGAGGTTATTAAAACAAGAACCACTAAAGTAAGCATTTCACAGATGTTATAGACACAAAACTTCATTAGAGGCATGGTTGAACTGTACAACCATTTTAAAAAAAATAGTGACACACAAATTAAATCTGAAGTCATCAACTCTATCAAAATACAGGGCCCTATTAGTTTATACTAGACTACTAGTTAGGAGTATGGGCAATTTCTGCTGCTACAAGAAAATAGAAAAATACCAGTGATATCGCCACTTCAAATGTAACCAGAAAAGGAATAAATAAAAAAATATATAAAAAAAAAGATTCATCCAAAAATTAAATTCTAGTTTCATCAAATGCAACCAAACTCTGTTTTTCAGAAATATAACATGGAAACAAACACCATTAATAGAATAAAATAAAAAACCAGAAAACCTGAGTATAAATAAGGCAAAGTTGGACTGAAGAGTCAATGAACATAAAAAAATGGAAGACCGACAATATTTCCAGATATTAACTCTATGAAGTAGCGTAGAGAAACAGAGTGGTTTCAGATCACGTGAGCAACACAGAAAAAGACCGGCAATAATTCTAAAAATTAAGTCTCAGGTGCCAGATCCGACCTCTGAATCATAAAAACAATATTTAAAAAAATCTGGAAACATTAATCTCAGAATCAAACATCAACCTCGATCCTCCTTCGAATTCATCGCTAGTTACAACAGAAGATTCAAATCTAAACTCCAGAAACGTAATTAGCATACAGATCTAAGCCATTAGAACACAGTTTTGAGCTTAAAATCATGACATTCACAACACAAACCTGAAATGCGAGCAGAAAAAGGAACAAAATGCAGATTGAAAAGTTACCTAAAAGAACAAGCTCCTCTGCTCCAACAACTGGACGAAGAGTCTCTCTCTCTCTCTCTCTCCTCTTACGTATCTCTCTCAAAGGATGCGCAAGGGCAAGGCCCGTATTTAAGCTTCTCCTTCCCCTCGTTCCCTCCACGGAATGGGGCCCACTACGCCGCACCAACATGTCGTTTGGCCTATTTGTTCTTTTTTAATTGAGATAAAGGTCAAATTGGTACACTTGAAAGTTTCAATTGTTCACTTTGGTACGCAAAAAAGTTTATTGT
>JAYMTF010001406.1:0-23604 GCA_036897485.1 Pelargonium nanum | reverse complement strand
CCTCTCAAAGGGGGCCTGTGAACCCGCCCCCTCCTGCACCCCTGACATAAAATTCGAGGACCGAGCTAATGCGTGGGCCACCCGATTCGCAGATCTCCTAACAAAACATACATCCGACCCAGCTATAACTAGTAAAATAGACCGGATATCATCAACGACCAAGCCAAAGGCACTGTTGTCCTCCCCTTCAGCTTGTACAGCTTGCACAACTCCCAAAGCATCACTTTCAAACGACATCCCCGCCCACCCCTTGTCCGCCAACCACTCCACCGCCGCTCTCAACGCCCACGCCTCCACCAGCCTTGCCTCAACCAACCCTTCCCAGCACCTCCGACCGCCACTACCACCATCCCTCCATCATCTCTAAAATTAAAATTTCATAAGTTGGTTTATTGTTTCAGACAATATAATTGAGTTGTTTATCTTTAACTGTTGCTCATGAGTTGTCATATCGATCTTTTATGTATTGTTATAGTATTCGAAATTTTATTTACAATGAGCGATAATACTGCGTTGTGTCATAATTGATCAAAGTCGAGGTCAAAGAAACAGCTGATGCGATGTGTTGTAGATCTCATGTTCACGAGTCTTTGAGTTCTTAAAGATCGTTTGCTTGTTTAATCTCTTGTAAACTTTGCAAGATATTACATTATTACATTGATGAATGAGTGATGATAACATTAAGTATGCAATTCTTTTTTAAACTGCTATAAAATAAAATAACTAAACATACAAAATACATCTTATATGTATGTCACAATCTAGTGGTAAAATTTGTTCATCTATATAATAACGAACATATTCACTATCATTTTGCACGTAATAAATTTTTTTAATTTAAATATTAAAATTTGCTTTATGAATCAAGTTAAAAACCTCTTTTTATGTAAATATGATTATGTTTCAGGGGTCTTGTAATCATAGAAGCTAAAATCATATTCACAAAATCCTATAAATAGGATTAGCGTATAAATTCTTATTCCTTCCTATCATTCTACCAAGAGATTACAAAGTTTAGAATGTGTATCTATATATTTTTCCATTTCCTAAGGATTGTATTCTATTTTTACGTATCTTATTTGTTTTTTTTTTATCTCCTCCACGTATAAGTTATTCTTCACGCCACAGAAATTTTAAAATTTTAAAATTCACACAACATAAAAACATAACCAAGACGTAACTGTTGACTCAGCCACAATCAAATTCATAAAAAGAAAATATTATCGGAAAATGGGGTCAATTTGGCTTGACTAAATAGAAGGGGCATTTACGTAAAAGAAAACACCACCCTCCTCTGTACATTACATCCGTACAAGTTGATTAATTAAGTAGAGCCACTAATTTAGAGAAACTAAATAAATACAGAAAATAATGATTAATTTTTTTTTGTCGTTAAATTTGAATTATCACTTTTATTTATTTTTATATATTCGAGAAATGAGTAGTACGGCAGATTCAGCTGTAGGTTTGAAGAACACCTGCCGTTGACTCTTGACGGCGGAACTTCAACTGCTTCGCAATGAACGCCTCAATCGTCTGCTGGAACTCTTCGTTGCTCATCTCCTCCTCCTCCTCTCCGGCGCCGGCGCTCACAATGTCCCGGCAGATCTCCGTCTCCGACCGCCGGAGCACCGCGCATTTCTCCGGATACTTAATCTCCGACTTAGTCCGCCGGAATTCCTTCGGGAAATCCAAATCAGTAGGTCTCGCCGGATCAGAATCCGCGATCATCTCCTTGTCCTGGTACACAATCTCCCCCTCCGCCGGCACCGGATCGCGAATTTCGGAATGCGAATCGGATCGGTCGGCGTTTTCGATGAGGTGATCGTAGGCGGCGGCGGGAGAGGAGGTTGATTGGTGAGATAGCCAGCCGGAGTTGAGGAGGAGAGCGAGGATGATGGCATTGCAGAGGAGGAAGTAGAAGAGGTGGCCGGCGAATAAGCCGGAGATGAAGCGGACGGCGAGAGGGAGGCGGGAGGAGCACCAGGAGAGGAGGAGGAGAGCGGCGAAGAACTCGGCGAGACGGAGGAGCTTGGCGATGCCGCGGAGGCGGTTGTAGCGGAGCATGGCCTTGGCCTTCTCGAATTTGACGGCATCAAATGAGTCCATACGAAAATGGAAAAAAATAATAGGAGGACCACAGAACAGAAGAGAAGAGAGTTACAGAGCAGAGCAGAGGAGTTGGAGAAGAAGGGTTAGGTGGTGAGAGACAGAGACTCCTTTTTATGGATAGAGAAGAGGGTGAGTGGAGGAGGAAGGTGGCCCACCAATAATAAAGAGCGCCGGACTCTGTGGGGCTGCCACGTGTACAAGATCGAAATCATACGGGGGAGAGAGTTGTACTTTGAGTTCCCAAAGAAAGAAATCAAAGATTTTGACAGTTTGTGGCTCGTTTCTCTGTCTCTGATGGACCTCTCTACTCTCCTACTTCCATAGCTTATTTATTGAATCTCTCTCTCTCTCACTCTGCTATGTCGTTTATTTTCAAAATTAAGCAATCAATTTGTAAACAGTTGTATTTAAGATATTTAGGTTTTCAGATGTCACGTCAATATTTGTTGACACGTCATCACATAAGTATATTTCGTGTTATCACGTTGTTTTATTTTTCAATATTTATAACTAAATCGACACCGTTTTAACTGTTTATATTGCGAGAAATAGTAATTAAACATAACAAATCTAATTGTAATCTTATTTTTCTTGTTTCAAAGGGTGTATCTACAAGTATACATGATATTTTGAAATTTTATTTTGGGCATAATAATTTCATTTTTCTTTTGTTGAAGTTTTGAGTCATGAGTGGGAGCAGGTGGTCTCACTAGAATAGGTTGACAAGTTTTTATTTTTATTTTTTAAAATTCAGAGTAAAGAATTATTAGAAGTTAACGAAAACAAATAACAACTATAAAGTTAGCAGTTTTGGGTATGTGAATTTATTCCTCACTTTCTTTTTCGTACTTAATTTATGGCATACTTTCGATCATTAAATTCCATTGTCACGTCAAATTACAAATCCACCAAAATAAACTTTAATATCCTTGAATGCTGAAAAAAATATTGTGGCAGCTTCATTTCACTTGTCAACTATCATTTTAAAAGTTACAAACTAAACAATTTGGTAAGCCAAAAATGTAGTTTGCACATTTAAATGAATTAAATTCAACATAAAGAACAAGAAAGTTGTATAATAATTCAGCATACAATTGCAGAGCTCCATGATAAATATTCGTGTGCATATATATATTGATGCAATTCAAAACAGGAAAGATAGTTGGGCTCCATATTGTTCCTTGTATTCTCTTGTCTGGTTTATTCTTCATTTATCAATTTAATTCAGGTACGTATCTATAACAATACTTTAGATTATCCCAAACACTTCGAGAATAATAAACCGAACCTTTTATATTTAGTTTCCAAGTAATTCAATGGTGGAAAATGGCGTCTCCAGAATCTGTTACACGACGCCTAGTCACTCGAAGAAAGTAGCATCATGGTCTGATAGGCTGTTGTTTGTTGCTGCATCAATGGTGCGACCTCAACTGATGGTTTTCAACTTAAATAATTAAAGATTTTGATTCCAACCCGATCCAGCAGATGCTCTTTCATTTATGTAATGAAGCAACTTTTTTGCCTGCCAAAACACACATGATCTTTAAAAACAATTATGGATTATATATATACTTCTTTTCTATAGTTAAGAACTATATGAGTCTTTGGTTAAAAGATTACGTGACATTCATTTTGAAACATAACAAGTTTATATTATTCGTGGGTCGAGTAATGGCGTGAAGCTTTTGGTGGGCTCGCTATAAGGGAATGGCGCATTCTAAGGTCCATTGTGTGTCATGAGGTTTTTAGGTACAAATTCGAAGAATGATGCGATGGTGTGATGATGTTTGGTGCTGGATATGGCGCAACATTGGTAATATATGCTCTCATTGGTTTGTTACGTGCACGCGGTTTCCACGCCGCAGGTTTTGCTTTCTTTCCATCACACACAGAATCCGTATTGGTTCTTGATTTTCTTGTTTTGCAGTCTTGACTTGAAACTTGAAAGCAAAGAATCATTTGAATTCCCTTTGTTTCCTCCAGTTTCATCTGCAACTTGCAACAAGAATTATTCTATCTGTTCCCATCAAGGTGATGGTTAAATGAAAATCAGAGGCCTTCTCAGGACAGCCCAAACCAAGTCACAGTTTCATTCATTTGTGGGCTTTGTGGACTGATCATCTCAATGATGGACCAACTGTCAGGCCTGCTTCAGATCTGAGGCCCATTCTACTTTCAGACATGATATCAGATTATCAGCAGCAGATGTGTACTTGGGAGCTGGGATTAGTAGTGCTCATTCCAAGTTGGGATCGAATTGGATTGATAAAGAATAGTTCGAATCCGATTTGAAAGGAGTTTTGGATCGGATTAGTAACATTAGGTCATTAGTTAAAATATCTAAAACATGGGATTAGTGTTTATTAACTACACTAGAAAGCATATGTGTGTGATTACTCTTCTACTTATGCGTTGTCTCTTAGTTACAAATTGTAAACATTTTGTGACTAATCTCATTCAAGAAAATTAAGTTTGAACTATGCACCACACTCTATGAATATTTAATAAAAGAACATTCATAAATGCTATCCACGCTAACACCTCCATTATACATTCTCCTTTTTTATTTCGTAAATTTTTTATATTTTTCTTGCCACAGCACTAACAAGTAACAAGACAATGAGCTCTGTTCCAATTTCAAGTATCAGCTGAATCGAAATGT
Organism: Pelargonium nanum; assembly: GCA_036897485.1. Taxonomy (NCBI): domain Eukaryota; kingdom Viridiplantae; phylum Streptophyta; class Magnoliopsida; order Geraniales; family Geraniaceae; genus Pelargonium; species Pelargonium nanum. The sequence continues at coordinate 18,830 of JAYMTF010001406.1, read as the reverse complement.
CAGAGAAAATGATCACTGTTCTTCCCCAAGCCACCATCCAATCATTCCCTAATTGTCTCTCTTCCAAACTTAAACCAGTGAAACCCATTTCAGTTCTTCATATTCCCACTCCAAACTCTGTTTCTTCTACTGGGTTTGTGTCCAACAGAGCCATTTCCAGGGAAACCAAAGCCTGGAGTCCGTACACCACCATGAGTAAGATTCTGTCGTCCACCAAAATTTGTGCTTCCAAGGGCGGAGATGGTGATGAAGGAGTGGTTGAAGCGTTTGAACAAGAAGCTCTCCTTGATGCGTCCTCTGACTTCCGTGCTCGGTTCATGGCTGAGGGTCTAAATGTCACTCTCAATCGAGAGGTTAGTGTGCTAATCATGAAATTTTAGTGTATATAGTTTATGGGTATCAACTGATTTAGCCTAAATGACATGATTTGCATGTAAAAATTCGATCTTTATAATGTGCACTAGGTCTTCTTGTTCGATTCATTTGAAACGATACATTGAGGGTTAAGAGGGTGTAAGGGTGGTTGTGGCTTTGTTAAATTCAGAAATTTAGAAATTCAGGTTCATTCGTGATTATAGTTTCTGCAAAACATCATGTATTTACTGTCTTTGGAGTATGCTAATCATGAAAATTTAGTGTATATAGTTTATGGGTTTCAACTGATTTAGCCTAAATGACATGATCTGCATATAAAAATCCGATCTTTATAATGTGCACTAGGTCTTCTTGTTCGATTAATTTGAAACGAGTCACTGAGGGTTAAAAGGGTTTAAGGGTGGTTGTGGCTTTGTTAAATTCAGGTTCATTCACATCTGATTATGGTTTCTGCAAAACATCATGTATTTACTGTCTTTGGAGTATATGCATTTGGAAACAACAATGATCTAATTTGTTGAAGCCTTATTGTGTTTGGTTACAGAGCAAATGGATTCTGGCTGTTGTTTTTGCTGCTATCATTGTTTGCAGGCATGATGCAGAAGCAGTGTGGTTTGTTGCAGGGTCAGCTATAAATGTATTTGTTTCGATTTATCTAAAACGAATACTAAATCACGAGCGACCTGTTTCCAACTTGAGATCTGACCCCGGGATGCCGTCTTCACACGCGCAATGCCTCTTCTTCACTTTCACTTTTCCTATTATATCTTGTAAGCCTCAATTTCTTGCCCTTTGGTTGTCCATTTTCTTAGGCCTAGGAGCCGAAATAAGGAAGAAGATGAACAGTTCTATGGAGAGTAGGTTACATGGGTGGGGGACACTGGAAAAGAAAATGGAGTGGCAAAATTAGATAATAAAATAAATGGTATTGGTGGATGTGTTAAAGTGGTGATGGGACCAATTCTTGATAATGGAGGACAAAAGCTACTAATGGCCAAATTAAGTATAGATTAGTGGACCCTTGCAAGATTTATAATTGTGAAATGTGCTTTTAATTCATTCAATGTCTTCATAAACTGATTAGGTTATATCGATAGATGTTCAATACATGCATTCTAGGGAATAATTTTGAAAAGGACGAACAAGGTGTCATGTGAATCTATTGTTTTGCACACACAGATTTCAACTCCAGGGTTTTAACTATACATCACTTCCTTTTTTGGATCCATTATATCTCACTTTATTGATGTGTAGATTAATGTTTTAGATATGTATGTGTTTAATTTTCATTAATTTCCTGCATGTTGTAGATTTGAAGTGGCTGGGGATAAATAAATTTACATTACTCACCAGCGGCTCTGCCTTGGCATTTGCTTCATATCTTGTAAGCCTTACTCCATTTTAAAATAATGTACAACTATGTTAAACAGTTTGATATCCAAGTAGTACAAAATGACGTCACGACACCTTTTTGTTGTAAATTTATGTTTGGCAATTTGGTTCTGGACAAGATTATATGGTTGCAAGTGATGGTGTATGCAAACGTATGTAGTAGAATTTCAAATGAATGATTTCATTTTGCTTATATCTCTGTATTTGTGTTTGCAGTCATGGCTGCGGGTTTCTCAACAGCTCCATACAGTTAAGCAAGTAGTGGCAGGCGCTGTATTTGGGTTCGTATTAGCCATTTTGTGGTATTGGTCATGGAGTGCTGTGGTAATGAAAGCCTTTGTATCCTTTTTATGGGTTCGAGTTTTGGTCATTTTGGGTGCAATCGGACTTTTGCTTGGCTTTGTAATATATATCTATAAGCATAGGCACAGGCATGAAGTATGAACAATGAACTGCCTGTGCTTTGCAAATTATCAAATGAATAAAGATTGTAACTTTTTCATCTAAAGAAATGTACGAGCAAAGTATATGAATATTTTTCACAAGATCTTGTTGCAGAAACTCTGGGTCTTGAGAAATAGTAATATGATTTTTATAGATATAAACTCTTGGACGAACAAACGTTCATCTCTAAGAGACAACCCATATTCTATTAATGATCATAGTTTCAGACATTCAGTGTCCGATCCGCTTGCCCCTGTTTCTGATAGGCCTTGCCCTCTTCCTCCTCTGAATATTCTTCATTCGGGCGAAAATCTTTCGGATTTGGTAAAGCTTGTGAGACTGCTGAGCAATCACATTTGCAGTAGAGGGGCTCTGGCTTAGAACTATCTCGTATCCATCCCGGAACGAGTCCATGCCTTCCGTCAGGAGTTGCCAAAAAAGGCCTCCCGCGGCTGCACCTCCTCTCCTAGCCGACTGATATATCTTGTAGTACACTGCATTAAACGTCGCGTCTCTCTGGTAAGAGTTGAAACCAGGGTCTTTTGATGATTTCCCAAATTCTGTAAGGAGTATAGGCTTTCTTAGGATGTATTGTGCATCTTGGATGTGGCTGTTGAGCCAGTTGTTCAAGAAAGAAAGTTGGTACTGATCATTTGAGCTGGACAGCCTGTTCAACCAAGAAAACCAGAACAACTAGTTATGGCATTTGCTAATGTCTCCTAAGATTTGAACTCGAAACTCATATATGCACGTACGTACCATTGATCGGGATACGAGTGGACTGTTGCGAAATCAATGCCCGGGATTCGGTTGTTTGCTATGAAGTCTGTTCCTACGTTGATACTGGGATTGAGTCTTGTCCTCTGAGGTGTTGATGATCCATAGAATCCTTCTAAACCAGCTTCCAGCAAATGGTTTCTGTCCAATGACTTCACATAGGAAGCCATTTCCATAATCCAAGCCTGTAACAGGAGACCCAACAAACACACATTAACCATTTTAAGCTGTGAAAGCAACTAGCAGGACACTTCAATGAGTTGCTATCTTCAACAAAGTTAAGAGCCAAACCTGGATGGTTCTCCCTGAAGTATCTGATGTGCATCTGGGTTCATTCATGAGCTCCCAAGCCATAATTGTTGGATCATCTTTGTAATGAAGCCCAGTAAAGCTGTTATATCTGTTAATAACAGTCTGGAAAAGATAGCTACCCATTAGAAAAAACAACAGAAAACACCTGATTTCATGTCTGGATTTTAACATAATCAACAAAAAATTGAAATATCAGAGGGAGTGTTCTTGGGTCCTTACCTTGACATGGTTCTTATAATAAGCTTTGACAAGAGAGCTCCTGAAGAAATCATCATCAGAAGTTAGGTACTGACCATGATTTCTAGCCCAGTTCACATACTGCTTCTTCCCTCCAAAGCTTTCATAGTTGTTGACAAAGCTCAGTATGAGCTTTATTCCATACCTTCTGGCCTCAGCTATCACAAAATCCAAACCCTTCAATCAAACCCAGAACTCAGATTTCAAGAATTGGCACACATAAAAGAAAAAAAAGGGCAAATTTTGCAAGAAAAGAGAAGAGAGGACCTTAAACATTTGTTCATTGTAGGAGCCAGGAGAGAACTGGAGAGGTCTGTAACCACCATCACTGAAAGCCCAAGTTCTGGCCACAGTGAGGCCATGGGTGGAGGCTTCATGGAAAGCAGCTGAAACTTTGTGCCTCTGAGATGGGTCAGAGGCAATATACATCAACCAGTAGGCATTGAAGCCATTGGAATAGTAAAGATTGCCATTCAACAGGAAATGGACTCCTCTGGTTCTGATGAAACCATCCCCAGATGCTTCCACTTGGGTGTGGTGATCACAGCACTGTTGGTGGACCAAAATGGCTATGACGAGAGACAAGAACAAGGACCTCATTTCTATCTCTCACTCTATGGTCTTTCTTTTTCTTGGAGGTGAAGGATTAAAGAAAACCAGATTGAGAGCTAAATATAGATAGAGAAGGTGTTGCTATGGTAGGTTTTTGAAACCCTACAAAAAAGATGATAAGTGAAGTGGTGTCCCAGAATAGAAGCTTACAAGGTTGATTTTTTTCTTCTTTTTTTTTTTTTTTAATTTTATGAACAAAGATTAGATTAAAGACTATGGAGGGTGCAAATGAGGAACCTCCATGTCGGCACAATACAAGTGCAATTATTCTGGATAAGTTTAAGGGCACCTGCAAGCGGGTAAATAAAATTACAAATAAAAGAAAAAGGAAAATTGAAACAAAAACAGGCTAAACAATCTTCAACATGATCGGCCCTCCTATCTATCGAATAAAGATTGAAACTTTAATAAAAAACTTAATTTTTTCCTGTATTTCAAAATAAGCGAACGAAAAGAATGAGACGAGCAATCAAGTAAATAAAATAAATCCGCAACTAAGATAACGTCAACCACAAGAATCATAAGAGAACTTGAGATGAATGACTAAAAGAATGACATCTTTGTGTCAAGGTTGATTAATTGATATGAAGCTTGAAAATGAAATCATCCCTATCCTTACCCTTATCCACAAGGGTACATTTAGCAACCCAAATTAGTGTCCTCTGTTACTTTATTGTTTCAGCAAAATATAAGGAGAGAGAGTGCGTTTAAGGTGTATAAATAATTATTACTATTTAGTTTATGTCAAACTGCCAATGATATCACGATATTGACGTCTCAATAAAATTCTGAACTTATCAACTCGTTTCAATCTCACAAATTTATTATGACAAATATGAAATTAAGAGATCTATCTCAAATATAAATTAGTCTGGATTAAGCCATCAACCAAATATATTTATTTTGATTTGATATGAGATTAACTTTATTATTTGTAATTAACTAAGAATCCTTGATTTGATAGTGCATGTTGTGGGTCTTGACATGACATTAATTCTGCAAAAGCCACTAAATGCAAAGTAATCAAGTTAGGTACTGTGTGTTTATGATCTTCTCCTTTATTTTCCCGCTTTGGTAAATGATATGATTTCACCGACAACTTTTTTAATTTTTATACACAAACAGGAAACTACAAGACCCTACCTCAGCAACAACTTCAACAAGAGTCAGTAAATTGATATTCAAAAAGCACCTAAATCATCGACTACTTGATGATGTTTGGTTCTTTTGTTGAACTAAATAGAAATCTTCCAAAGGTTTGTGAACGGTAATCGACAAAGCCACGAGAGTAGGAATTGGAAGGATCCAATGTTTTTAATATCATGTTGTTGTACATTTTGTGACATATCTACTGGACCCACTAACATGTTCGTTTTTTTTTTAATTGCACTGCATGTGCCGTGCCTGCCCAGGACCCATACAGTCTTCAAATACTATCTGATTATGTTTGTTTCAGGCCATGGCTCAATCTTATCTTTTGTCATTTCTTGCTTTTCTGGAAAATTCTGGTTATCTTGGACTCTACTGTTTGTGGGTCTAGACCACCTGTGTTACGCTGGTCTCGCCACCACAAGAGTCTCACTCTCGGATATGGGAATATGGGCCCAAGCCCAACGAGCGCCTTTCTAGCGCTAACATGCGCCTTTCTAGCACTAACATGCGCCAGCAACTCTTGCTGCTACACATTACATATGGGTTTTACAAACTCTCTACTGCCTCGTAAGTGAACAGAATAGAAACAAATGAACAATAAAGCAATGCTCTACTTCCTACAATTCTACAAATTAATGTTACGCTTACTACACACAAACACGCGGGCAAAAACTTTCCAGAAAGATTACAGTATCACCAACCATTTCCAGCTTTACCGTGATTTATCGTCGTGGATGGATGGACGGATGGGTATGGGTATGGGTATGGGGAACTATAAGGCTTGAATCTCCCCTCCGTATCCGTAGCATTTCAATAGGACTTCATCTTGTCGCCAGTTCTCTTTTACTTTTACTTGGATCTAACAAAGCAGTGAAATTTTTATGAGTTTCTTTTGAAAGCAATGTACCATAGCAAACTAGTTATCAGAAATTGGCACCCACCTCAAGATATACTTTCTTCTGCAAGAAGTCTTCAATATCGAGCCGAGCTGCTGTTGCAAGTAGCTTCAGTGCCTTTCCTTCCTGCAGTGATTGAGGGAAAACAAAGGATATCAAAGGTTCTATTTCTCAAACTAAAAGAGATGAGAAAAAATAAAATGCAATCTATACCTTTCCAATGATGATGATCTTCTGTGAGTTTCTCTCGACAACAATCTCGACTTGAATAAAATCTTTTGCTTCTGGCCTTGCTTTGTAGGTCACCACATTCACCTGGAGGATTCCAAAATAAATAAATAAGAAACAACTCTACTCAAACTCTAAAAGATTTAGCACGAAAGGAAGATGGTTACTAAGAGATATAATGATGGAAGATAAAAGTATCTGACATTCATATCTAGAGAGTTTCAATAACATACCTGACATGCATATGGAATTTCATTACGGTACTGCAAAAATATCTTTTCTCTAACAATTTCTCCTACAAAGAATCTTTCTGGATGTTCACTGATAATGTCCTGGTAAAAATTAAGCAACAAGGGTAAGCTTTAATACATAAAAATTCAAATGTAGCATTTGGATTATAATTGGGAATGAGATTCTCATATTTCATCTTCATGGTAGCACTTTTTAGTCATGAAAATAACTTTTAAATGAGAATTCCATACCCATTCCCATTCCTCCAAAAAAAAAATTAATCCAAAGTGAATGAGATTGAAGATTAGACAGTTAGAACTGACACTTATCCAACGATATGTAGAGTACATAAATCTAACTAGCAATTCACTAACTTCGTTGCATAATATTTCTATGTTTACAGGCTTAAATACTGAAAAACCAAGGGAAAGTATATAGAAAGATCATTCAAAAACCGTATTTTCCTAATGCTTAAAATGCTTGTAGCAGGTTTCGTTTCAATCCAAGTAATCTACTTGATTTTGTTCACACCGAGGCTGCTGCAGACCTCAAGTAGTAATTTCATGTTATATTGATATATGCACCAAGTCTCATTACAAAGTCAAACCCATAAAGGCTCTTCCCCTTCCCAACCCAAATGCTTATCTTTTTGCCGATGGTCCATGAATGGAAGGATTTATGCAGTGAAAGTTATTACGTCAAAGTAATTTTACAAATACGAAGAATCAAAATAAGGCAACAGCAATAAAGATTTGATCTGAATCTCTACAAACATCACATTTTCTTAAAGGAATTTATTAATCACACTACATGAAAGCACCACACTAATCAGACTAAGATGGCAAAACTTTGCGAGTGGCAGAGTTAACCACCCTTCCATCCACCCTAACACATAAATTTTTACCACTTTTATCTGCAATTTAATCCTGGTTCGGCTTTACAAGCATTTCTAGTCCTATACAAAATTAGACTCAAACATTTGAGGTTTTAAAGTAGTATAGCTTTAGCATGCTTCTGGGTCTAAAGTCTAAACTCTAGTCAACAAAAACCTTATAGCTTAACACAGATATCATGCTTCATACGGTTGGGAGGATATGTGTAATATAGAAGATTGTTCAGTGAAAAAAAGACTTCAAAGTAAATAGACAAAGCATTGGTTTCTACAAACCTTTGGATAATAAGCTGGTCCTAGAGGGAGTTTCGATAGAATCCACTGCTTGACATCTTCCACCCCCTGGCCATATTTGGAACTAACAGGTATGACCTCTTCGGCATCAGTAAATTTTTCATACCACTGCACGAGATGTGGTACTAATTCAGGATGTACAATTCAATGAGAGAGATACATATTTGAAAATTCTGGAAGACCACAAAAAGATCCAACACCATATAAGTACAGAGTGCATAGAACTGAGAAATTGAAAGGTTCAAATCCAACCAATTGATATTTGATAGTAACCATCAGAAGTGGATGTTTCTCTAAACCAACCAGAATGCAATCCGACTATTAAATTTACCACTTTAGACAATGATCAAATAATCCCTCCATACGAAAATAAGTGTTTCTTTTGTATGACACAATCTTCTAGAAAACCTAAACAATGCAATGCCAACTCAACTTTTGTGGTCAATTTCCAGAAATTGCCTTTTTAGTAATTGATTTTGTTCACTTCTTTTACAGTAAAGGATAAGATGGGAATGCAAAGACAGTTCATGCTTAGGCTTATATAGGTGGGCATAGATTGTGGAGGCGGCAAGACAAACAACAGATGACACCCAAATGGTACAGAGGGAACACAACATTATGAAGCCACCCTCACCATCACCCCCTAGTATCTTCCTATCACCATAGCCTGATCACTTCCTTCAAGCACTTACTAGCCAAATGCCAAGAGAAAATCATATATAGATGTTCATAATTTCACTAAAATCAATTGTTGGACTGAATAAATGCAAGGATTGCTTGCACCAATCAGAGTTGGTTCAGCCTCGGAAATGTAAGGAGAGTCGTTCATACGTATCACTGGAAAAAAAGATGAGAGACAAGTGTTTACTTTACCCTATATGTTTCGACTGAATAAGCAGTATTGTGAATAAGCCATTTAAATCAATGAATGTACGTCTACATGACTAGTGAAATTCAATAGAAGGGCTCCAACCTCAAGTTTCTTAGCAATTTCACCAGGTTTGATAAGGTCTTTCTTATTCAAGACCAACAAAGTGGGCAGCTTATTTTGGAGGTTTGCAATGCCTTCTGCCAGTACTTCGTCAATCTAGAAACAAGAAGTTCAATTAGGAGAAGTAAAAGGAAAAGGAAACATAGATTCAAAGACAACTCTACAAAAGAAGAAGCATACTTTTCCTGGCGCTTTACATGCATCAACAAGAACTACAACACAGTCTGCATTAATTGTAGCATTACGAACATTCTTCATCATCATGGAGTCCAACTTGTGCATTTTTTTCTCAATAACACCAGGTGTATCATAAAGTATAATCTACACAAAACTTTAGGGTCAGATGAAAGAAGGGTCCAAAAAAAAAACAGTATCCCTTAAAACTATGATAAAAATTGAAAAACTACACTAATTAACTTCAAAAATATGTTGGAAATTCATTGGCAGTAAAGTTTTCAGCAAATTTTAACGTCCTAATTGATATTCTGAACTCTCTAGTTCCTTTGCCTTTTTGCTAGATTTGAAATAGCTGCCGAGTAACTAGTTATTTACTGTAGCACATTTTCTGACAGGCATAAAAAGCAGCCCCATCTCAGTTGTTCAATATGATCATCAAAGAATTCCTAAAAATGTAAACACACAATGGTCAGCTTAACCTTTCTAGGTATTACGATCTTCTTATGAGGTAACACTGAGGAGAGAGCAAATCACAACGACTTTAGAACAGTAGATACAAGCTATCCAAATAATGCTACATGGATACCACAACTGGAGAGTCTTTACTTGTTTGTTCCATAAGTGATAAAACAATAATATGAATATGCACATAAGTTAAACGTAAGAACATTTGTTTCCAAAAATTTATAATCAAACCTGATATTCTGGGGCAGAACATATACCAAGAATTCGGTGTCTTGTAGTTTGAGGCTTGTCCGTAACTATGGAAAACTTCTGACCAATCATTTGGTTTACAAGTGTACTCTTTCCAACATTTGGCTTGCCAAGCACAGCCACATATCCTGCATTTGATTCATCAGATTAGACATACTATCGAGAGCTTCATCCCTAAAGTTCTTGGCATAATAGACGAAACTTGAAGCTCGGATGGAGCATGAACCAAAAGTTATGCAACATCACAAAACTGTTCTCCCTATCTTCATGGCACAAATACCTTAAGTATAGGGAAATAATGGTCACTATGATAATAAAGTCATTCTGTTTTCAAATTTGGCCTTCTATTAAGTTTAAATATTCACAAAAAAGAGGAAAGTAAAAATAAAACAATGTTTGAGAGTGGCCATGTTATTAGATTAAAAGAGTGAACATTCTATTTGTTTCATGTTGTACAGCATACTCGTGGAAGGCGCAGTTTTGATGCTATGGAAGCAGTATGGGGTAGAAATTCTCTAAAATGGCAGTAAGGATAGACCCCTTCTGTAACAAACTAAAACTTGAGTCTTAATGTTATTATCAACGGTTCATAAGATACTTTCACCACCTTTAGAAGAAACTTAGTTTCATTTTACTCCTATTACATAAAATAAAATTGCATGAGTTCATTGTCATCAACCATCATTTCTCTACACTTGAGATATCCATATCCAGATCGAACTCATGTGAGCACAAGTCTAAATTATAAAAATGTTTTGCCAACAAATTAAAAAATATTCAAGGTTAACTAATCACAACAAGGGCATTGTAAAATTTTATGTATGAGGTCATGGCTAAAATCATGGAATACATTAATCGGTTAAAAACCGTATCGAGTTTTGTTAGAGCTGAAGGTTATGATTTCTACAGTAACATTAAGGCCAAAATTGCAATTCTAAAAGCACCTTAAAACAGTTCAAAACTAAAGAGAAAGGAAAGCAAACAGATAAGAAACGATGTTATCTCGAAACCAAGGGATGAGAAGAGTGAGTCGACTCACCGCTTCGATGGTTAGGGTCGGTGGTAAAATCAAACTCCTCCAACTCGTAATCGTCGAGCAAAGCAATGCTCCGGTCAGGCTTCTGGCTCAGTGACAGAAAAGTCTCTCCCTCCTCATACTCTTCTTCTTCATCTTCTTCCTTCTCGCCGACGTCGCTAATGTACTGCCGTTGCTTCTCCGACGCTACGAGGTTTGGGCTCCAATTCCTCCTCCGAGAAACACTAGTCTTGGCTTGGAACTGGAACTGATTTTCACGGAATTGCTTTCTGGAATACGAGCAAAACGGCGAGAACTTGTAATCGGAGACTGTCAAGCATTGAGGTCTGGGCAGAGTAGCAGACATGCGTGAAGCTAGTTCCATCACCGGGAGCTTCCGATTCCGAGTCGTTGTAGATAACTCAAGTCTCGCTCTCATTTCTTATGTCATCAGAGCTCTTCTTGTTCTCTCCAGAAACATGGGCCTTACGGCCCATGGGCCCTCAGGGTACTGGATGCTCCCCAAAACTTACGAAATTAGCGTCTTTGGATTCACATCGCGTTGAACCTCCAAAACACGCGCGTGATTGTGGTCATGTTCGTATTAGATTGTGCAGCACGACTACTAAATGTTTTGTGTTTGTGTTGGGTCGTGCAACACAAATAATCATCTAAATGCACGCTTTTGCAAAATGGATGTTGCAGGAAATAGATTTTTGAATCTTTGGTTCTCCCTAAAATCATGAATCAAGCATAGAAACAAGAGACAACAATAGGAATATGTGATCATCATAAAGACATGTTAGTACAGCATATCTACGTATAATACAAATGAATTTAGGCTTATATCAAGATGAGATCAAACTATACACATCTTCAGTGGCCAGCAACAATCATCAGATAAAATAAATAAATTTTATACAAGTATAGTTCCCTTTCTCCGCTATCGTTATCGGATGTTTCATCGTTTGGAGCTGGAGGCATCACCTCGTTCCGAAGCCTGAGGAAAGTTGGCAGAAGATGATGAGCTTTGTTCTGGGAGGTATGACCACACCAAAGCAGCTGCAGAGCCTAATGTAACAACAGCACCAATAGAGCCCCAGACCCACATTTGCTTTTTCTTCCTTACCTGCCTTTGTCGCCGAGCCATTTCTGCTCAAAAGCATGAGAAAACAAAAAGATAGTGAGGGATGGGTCGGCAAAGAACAAGAACACCATCATAGGATGGTATTGTATCGATCCCTAACAATGACTAGAAATTTTTACTGCTTCATCAAGGAAGATAAGAATGTTACCCAAACAAATGGAAAGATATGATGCATAAAACTTACCAACTGCTTCTTGGTTTCTTTGTGACATCTCATGATTCACAGCCTCATAATAGTGGAGGCGGTCCAGCAAACGAGCAATCTCAAAGTTCTTTGCCTCCATATGAGTTTCCATTTCCTTCTCCACCTCAGCTTTTGCAATGCCCATCCCAATGGATTCTGATACAAACCTAGCCACATAAACTTGCTGGCACAGATCTTCAGCCGGATCTATACCTGGCTGCTGACCATCTTGAGCAGTAGGATCTGCAGGCAGTGTCAACCCCACGTGAGCTAACTGTTGTCTCATCCTCTGCCACCGACTTTTCATTTCATGAAGGGATTCTTCAGCATGCCTTCGCTTCACTATTTCCAACGACATACCCAATCTTAGATCGTGCAACTCAGCTTCCACATCACGGAAAGATGAATGTGGCCCATCAAAAGATAGTTCTGTGGGGAAAAAAATAGGTATGTAAGCTTCCCAACACTGTTAATTAGCCATGCATTGCTATAGTTAACCGCAAAAAAACAATGCTAAAGGGTTGTGTTCACATTTTGAACTATGAAAGAAAATAAAATTAGAAATATAACCAATGCAGACAATATACAGGTAAAGTATAAGTACCTTCTGGAGCATCAAAAAACTCTCCCATTGGGGTAGCAAGCTTTGTGGCACGTTCCAAACCAGCATTATCCTCTCCCTCGGTGCTACTTGCATATCTGATTGATTCCTGTGTTTCAAAGAAACCGTCCAACTCACCAGTTTCTCTATCTGAATGTAATGCAACAAGCTTTAGGGAACCATTTTTCCCAACAAATCGATTCAATGAATCACTACTTCCATGAACTTTTTTAAGGCCCGTGGGTTTTCCATTATTGCTCTCGGGTTCCTTAGAACTGCTTCCAGCAGCACAATCATGGTTATCATTCACATGCTCTTTTTCAATAGAAGGATCCTCAGTCAAACAGCTCGACTTGGTTTCTTCATTCGTTACATTACCATTGACATTTTCTTCAAGTGCCGCTCGGTGGGAAGATACATTTATCTCCGAGGAACTCTTCAGAAGACGAGGCCCACGCCGCTTGTGATTGATTATATAAGGTGAAGGGGGGAAAGAAGATGGTGAATCAGGGAGTGGGGTTGGTGCAGGTGTGGCATAGAGCGCGGGTGATAATTGAGGACGTTGAACTTTCCTTTCCGCGGTTGATGCACTATTTCTCCTCTCGAGCTTTGGACGAGGAGGAGGATGTTTCACAAAATTATGAGTGGGCACCGAATGACGATCAGAATTATCAACAGGATTGGATGCTCCAGGTTCTATCAATTGATCGAAAGCAATAGCAGAAAATGTTGGCATAGCTCTGCACCAACAAATAGCCCAAGAACCATTATTTCCTATCTTAATCACAAAACCTCAAGGAAATGAACCAATAGGTGAAGTCCAAAATATTTAGCATTACAAGCTTAAAGCCATGTTTCAAATTTCAATCACCTAACCCAAAGCTTCTTAGACTCATAAAATAGTTATTGAAAACAATTCTCAAACATAGCCCTATGGCCTATACTAATCCCAAATTCCCAATCATTTCTATTAAAAAAACAAAAACACACAAAATGTCAATTACATTAGTTTAACCACAAATCCAAAAGTCTCAATATCACAATCAGAAAGCAACATAAGATTTATGATTCCACAGGTGCCACAAATCATAAAACATAAGATTTAGAAACACAATTCAGGTTTTCCGTACAAATTTTCTCGGCAACCAAACAGAGGCAAAAACGAGAGAAAATAGCAGTTACCTACCTAGACCGTCAGGAGAAGGGAAAGGAGAGAAGTTAGGCCGAGAAGATAATCGGAGGGATCGGAGACGAGAAATCGGCGAAGAGGACGAGCATAGTTTTGTAAAGATAATTTGAATTTTCTTGTTCTTTCCTTTCAGAGACAGAGAGAGAGCCCGAGTCTTCTTGTTCTTCTTCTTCGGTGAAACTTTTTTTTTTTTTTTTTTTTTTTTATTTGTTTTTTGCTTTTTCTCAGCTCTGCTCAGCTCAACACGCCTCTCCGTCCTCCTCCGAAAATATTTGAATTCGATTTTCTATTCTTGGACCGTTCAAAAACTGTTGTTGTCTCTCCAAACCATTGGGAGGTTAACACGCCTCCGGAAAGTCCACTTTGCCCTCTAGTGACGACGGGAAGTTGTGTGTTCAACTATGGGCATTATTGGGTTTTCAATTCCTGCGATGCCGTTTTGGCTGTTGGCTTATCTTGATGTCGTCACGTGGTGTCCACTGTAAAAGGAACCAGATGCATATATGAGGTCAGCGTTTCTTCTGACGTGGCGGACTCTCGGTTTGCCACGTATGCTCCAGGTATCTGTACATACAAGTCAAATCGTTGCAACAAAGCAAACTAAAAGCAACTCAATCCAACATTTAAAATTTTAAATATGTTTCACATTTTTATTTGTTGTGTAAGTTACTTTTATTTTATGAGAGTATTGTCAAAATGGTTTTGGCATCTTGTCATTCATTGCCCAAGTCTTGGCCAAGCCCAATTCAAATTAATATTATACTCACTAGTCACTTGTTATAAAATGTGATATAACAAGCTTATTCTAATTTCAATGAGAAAAATTTATTGATTACACGGTTAGGTAATTAGAGGATGCACAAACAGTAGCAATCAAAAGTCAAAGTTGTGTCTCATTTGGATTCAACATAACATATTCTAAATTGCTACGAATAGTCTTAATTATGATTTAATTTGAATAAGAACAATGTCAAACGGTAAAGCAGACATATAGTATTTCCGATTTATCCTTGCACCATCATAGTTGCCTTAGTTAAGTATCTAGTACAAAACGCCGACAATACATATGAAAATCAAACGTTCAAATCCCGATGTTTTAATTTATTTAAGAATATGACTACAGAATTAATAACAAATTAACTGTAATAGATAACGGGCATATTAGAATGGACATCCCACATCCCGCCTTCCTGGACATACTCAAGGTACCTCGTGAACTCAGGCTTGGCCGTCGTCTTTCTCTGCCGGCGCCGCCCATAAAACAGGCTCAACAACGGGTGGCTCTTTACATTATTGCTGCTCTTTTTCGCCGCCTTCTTCTTCTTCGCCTGCACCTCTGCAGTACCTAACACGATTGTTGTAGCTGGTACGCTCCTTGATCTCCTCATCAAGCAGTGTCCCTCCATGTTAGACTCGCTGCGCAGTCTCTCGTACGCGCCATGGCTCCTCCTCGTACTCAAACTCAAAGCTCTCAACATGGTTATCAGTAACTGAAACTGCAAGTGCTAGCTAGTATTATATAGTAGCAAGTGGTTGTTGAGCATGCACGGTCGTGTTTGGCTTGCGCCTTTTATTTAATGATTTTTCTGACCTCTTCTCTTCTTGTTAATATTACTATATTACGGACAGTTGATCGAGTAACTGGGAGGACAAAGACCAAGTTGGTTTTTATTTTACAAATGAAAACTCAACATCTTGATTGGCTCTAGGGCTTGGGAAGGTGCAGGGCACTTTCTGGATTTTTGTTTTGTATTTGTTGTTCAATGCCATTCACAAATGCTGCTTTATTCCAATTTTCTTAAATAAAAATATCATATAACCTTAAACAAAACGATGAACTGAGACAACACATAATTACCTTGGGGAAACAAATTTTAGAAACAGAATCATCTATGTGCTCTGCATTGAACAGTTCAACGTATTTGAATTACAACTTCAAGACTCAATCATAATCTTAAAAAAAGTTTGATTGTATTTAAAAGAGTTCCTTACAATCATACAACAATATCATACGGAGTACAATGTAATCGACCTGCAACTTTTGCTCTTCATCCTTTCAATTTCCATGAATTTACAATGACAGAATAGAATGAACCTGTGTAAGTGGATGTAGTGCAACTGAAAGAAACAGTTTTCTTCATCTTCTTCTTTCACTAATGCATTTAGCAGCTAAATTTGAGCTTTTACAGACATTCACAAGCTACAATTAGACTAGAGTTATCTGACAGACAAAAGAATATTTACTTCTAAGCAATATGTATGACTAACTATAAATAGTGCATTCATGATACACACATATACATGCACAGGGCAATGGGTCACCGTTCTTCTGAGTTGAATCTGTTCCAAGCTTCCTGTAAGAGAGTTGACAAAGATCAGAGACAATAAGAAGTTACAAATTCAGCTGCTGCAACAAAGGGCCAGATTCAAATGTGTTGTTGATTGATCCCAATTTGTTGAAATGCAACAGATTTGGATCCCTTATACAAAACAAAGTCGGTTTTATAAGAGGAACACAACAGCTTATTACATTTCATGTACTTGACAAGATGGAGGGCATGCATTATATATACAAGGGAACTCATTAAGGACAATAAAGAGATTATTGTCTACAAAATTATTTTCGCATTCGAGTAAATGAGAGCAACGATTCAGTAGGGTTGTCCGGAATGGTTTAGGATAGGAGCATTATAACAATGAAACAGAAGAGTCACAGGATGAAGTTTGAGGTTTTGAAACTTCTTCAGGAATATTTTTTGATATAGTAGGAAATCCACCAAACCCTCAGATTCGTTTACATGCATGAGATGGATGCCAGTGACTATGCGCCCCAAAAGTGAACAAAGAACTCATTGAAAATAAAACTTGCTAAGAAGTATAAAAAGAAGTAATTCAAGTAGTAATGAATGTGGGTGTGCCAATAACAAACCTTGAGAAGATCAAAAACCTTTTCACAAATATACTTCTGCTGTATGTTTGCACCTCGTTGTTGTAGTTTATCGGGATGGACACAAAGAGTGGCTTTCCGATAGGCCTTCTTTACAGCAGCATTAGTTATGACTTCTGTCAAGGGAACTGGCTGCCAGCCACTGTCAGACCCAAGAATCTGCCCATGGATAAAACATTAGTTCAATCAACCAATGAGACAAAAGTGGAGATAAGATACAGTCGACTAGTCGAGCATTTACACATTTATTGGAGAACAGAAATATCAAACAAAGGACGTCAAAAGATGAATTTCTTAAAAGTTTAAATTACAAACATTATAATGCTCCAGTTACTCTAAATCAGATCTTTAAGTATATATTATGAAGCTCATCTGAGAGCTGCAATGGACTATATGAAATAATATAGATTTTTTTTAACAAATTAAGCTCAACACACACACAAAAAAAAAACAAACAAAAAAAAACTCTATTATCAGAATTTGACAGGTTTCATGTACCAGAGAGCTCATTAAAAAGCTCACAGTTTGAACTCAAGATGAATAAATTCTAAGACACAGACACCATATGTTAACTGTAGTAGACCAAGCACCAGATCAATAAAATGTGCTAGCAGGAAAGTATCTAACAGGGTCTGATTTCATGGAAATCAGAGGGTTAACCCGTCATTCAAACTCAAATTCCAAGGAGTGTTTGTAGGGTACGGGAACAAAAGAAAACCATCAATGTCTCAACATGTGAAGATAGCAAGACATACATATTGCAAAGTTGAAAGCAATGCACGCAGGTTTCCTTCCTTCCCACTTGACCACCTCTTCACCTCAGCATCTAGAGTTTCAGATAATCTCTGCAACCAAAGTTAAATAGAGGACGGTCAGTTAAAAATATTGAGTTCATGCTTTAAAAGAAATATTTAAAAAAATTCCAAAGATGATTACGTTTCTTTCTGCCTGCTCTCTCAGAGCAAGAAGATCCCGCATATTCTTCTCCGCAAGAGCTTTTGCCTGAAACAGCCATAAAGCTTAGGTTTAGTTTTGTTAGATGTAAACAAACTACGGATAAAACAAAAAGATACAAAACTGAAAATTATACCGCCCGTTCAGCTGTTCGTTGATGCCTCTCTAATCTAGCTCTACACCTCTGAGCTGATTCGCCTTCAACACCTTCAGATCTCTCAGCAAAATAGGAAGCTTTACATAGAAAAGATACGTAGTTTAGCAACCAGCAGAAGTCAGAATAGAAAATGAAGAGAAAAACACACTTTGAAAGTCTCTACATAATAATACTACTGCTTCACAAAGCACTTACCTCCAGAAACAGAGGAATTCAAATTTCTTGATCCAACTGAAGAGCCCACATTCTGGAAATGCAGGTCCTGCAAATCCTGCCATTTAAAAATATGTTAATATGCACTAGATAAATAAAAGAAAGAAAGTAAGATGTTTGGAAGTGCCCTCACAGATGAAGAAGAGCTCTGTCGCATTCCACCATTTCTAGAAGAACTAGAGAATTTATCAGATACAGATCTTTCTACTCGTTCTCTTGCCCCAAAAGCAGCACGTTCCCGAGCCTCGGCAGTTGCCCTCTCTACAGCAGCACGCTCTGCCCTAAGCCTGGCTTCCATTGCTGCTTTATCAGGTAATGACTTTTCTCTGGCCTCGGCACATGCCTTCTCTAGTCTTTCACGGGCCTCAGCCAGAGCTCTTTGCCGAGCTTCAGCAGTTGCTCTCTCCATTACAGCCCTTTCGGTCTTCTCACGCACACTTTCACGAGCTTCAAAAGTCGCCTTGTCAACAGCCATCCTATCCTTTTCTCTTTCCCTTTCCCTCTCCATCTCTTCTTCTATCTTCTTAAGACGTTCTCGCTCTAGCTCCCTCTCTCTTTTAACCCTGTCGGTTTCTTTCTCTTCAGATACACGTGTCTCATTTAGATCCTTGTGTTTTCTTACAGTACTCTGCCTTATTCCATTCACCTGCTTATCTGTTTTTTGGGTATTTCCTCTCATTTCCAAAATAGCAGGCTGAT
>JAYMTF010001405.1:0-23609 GCA_036897485.1 Pelargonium nanum | reverse complement strand
ACCATAGGTTTTCTGAGCGCGGCCGGCACATTCATGGTTGACATTTTAAGCCGTTTTACCACACATAAACTAATCTCTATTCGAGTTTTGTTCACATTTAAAGTCTCACCTCTCACAAAAAAAAAAGGTTTTTATCTCTCACTTTAGTTTTTTTAATACCACGATGTGTCCTAAATGGACCCGCAAACTCGCGGTTAACACTTTTAAGTCGTTTAACTACATTCAGACTAATTCTCATTCGAGACTCGGTTACATGTTAAAGTGTTCGCCTCTTTCCATGAGTGTTTTGAGCGAAGATTGAACTCGAGAGGTTTAGTCCACTCACGCAGCCCTGCGCTACCGACTGCGCCGCTACCCTTGGGTCTCTCACTTTAGTTTTTGTAAGAACAGCTGAAATGTGATTAGTATTTATAAATTTGGATTGCACAAATAAATTTGTACAAACTTGCATGTTTCAAATGCGAAACTCGTAACTATCTATAAAATCGTAACTCTTATAAGTTGGGTTTGAGTGAAACATATTCAATCTAAAATCAAAAGGTTTGACCCGATCTTAGCTCGAAATTTGAACTATCAAATCTAATTATTATGTGTGAATGAGTTTAACCGATTAATAATCGATATGACCGAAACTTTAGATGAACCCAGATCAATTTGCCTTGAACTCATGCAATCAATAAAAATTTGTTGAATTATGCTCATAGTTGCTCATAGATCGACAGGGCAGCTAGTTCTATGCCTGGTTGTACGGTTTGGAGTGAGTCGGATTGTCCAATTAGATTCAAACTTTGTTGAATTATGATATAATATAATAATATGATCCTTTGATTAGAAAAAAATTAACTAAAAAATAAAAAATATAGGACTCAATTAAGCAATGAGTCCACCATTTGAACAAGTTTTAGGTAGCCCAATACTAGATCTGGCCCATGCATGAGCCC
This sequence comes from Pelargonium nanum, assembly GCA_036897485.1. NCBI lineage: Eukaryota > Viridiplantae > Streptophyta > Magnoliopsida > Geraniales > Geraniaceae > Pelargonium > Pelargonium nanum. Next base: position 22,668 of record JAYMTF010001405.1, on the reverse strand, counting down.
AAGCCCACAATAGTAACCAACTAACCATCCAACTTTGACTTGGAGCTCAAAACAAGGCTAGTAATTAGAGTTTGCTACTTGGACCAAGATTGCAATTACTCAAAATTTAACTCACACTTTACGAGTTCAAATCACATAAATCGCTAATTTTCACATCTAATAACTTTGATTCACGTTAAAAAATTATGAGTTGAATCAAACAAATTCACATATTTAAAGCCTAAAACCGACTCATGACCTCAAAACTGTCCGGATGGTAACTATTCGAGCATTTTAAACCCAAACCCGAAAAACCGACCCGAAATCAAAACCTCATTTACTAGTGAGTAGGGCCTTGATGCGCGCTAATTATGTACAACAGAATTACCGAACTACTCCTAAGTGCCACGTGTCCCACTCTAAGGCAACGAACTCAGAATCTCCCTTCACCCTCCCGGTGATCTTATCACTCACTCTCTGTAACAGTCTCGGAAAAGGCGCTGAGCTACAGAATCTGCCATTTTTGGCGGCTACGGAGGAAGGGAAACCCTAGCCTGAGCTCCGTCCTGCTCTCTCTTCACAACGTAACGTTTCAGGTTTGTTTCAATTTGATTGCTTTGTTTGGCTGCCGAGAAAACGCTAGAAAATTGAGAGAATCTGAGAAATGTATTGATGTTGCTTCAAATTTCATTAGATCGGTGGAGTTTGTAGTGCTTTTCTTTCTATTTTCTCGGAGACCAAATAGTAATTGGCTGATCGTGTTTGTTCTTTATTGTTTTCAGTTCGGTTGAGTCGATTGTGATTTGTGCACACCAGGTGTTTGATGTGGAGTCTGAGCCAAATGCGATACTAGTTACGGTTATTTGTGCATTTTGTTCTCTGAGGTGGATTTCTGGAGTCTGTTTGTTTGGAAAGCGACATTGATTTGAGTGAAACCCTAGTGGTTCCTAAGAAAACGCTGGAAAATATAGAGAATCTGAGTAATGTATTGATGTTGCTTCAAATTTCAGTCGATCAGTGGAATTTGTAGTGTTTTTCTTTCTATTTCCTCGGAGACCAAACATAAGTATTGGACAATAGGCTGATCGCTGCTTTTCTTTGCTGTTTTCAGTTCGGTTGGGTTGATTTGATTAATGTGTACTAGGTGTTTGATGTGGAGTCCAAGCTAGATGCTATACTAGTTTCGATCAACTGTGCATAAAATTGTTCTCTGAAGTGAATTTTTGGATTCTGTCATGTTTGGAGAGCGAAATTGATCTGAGCGGAACCCTAAATCTTGTTAAATTTATTAGTGGCTTAGTCAAACAGTTGAAGTTTCTGTGCTACAAGTAGTAGAGTTTGTTGATTTGTGAAATGGCAGCTTCATTGCACTTTTGTGCTGTTAAATCTGCCTACAATGGTTTCTCAATGAATCCACATTACTCGCAAATGCCATGGCTCTCACTTCAGTCCAAACAGTTAAATTTTGCCTCATCTGTTGCTTCATTTTATGGGTTATATGCGGCAATTGGAGATAGTTGTAGAAACAGATCATTGAAATTGAATAGAAATGGAGGAATCCGAGCGCTGGTCGAAGAGGGTAAGAGTGATCAGAAGCTAAACTGTACTGAGGAGCAATTGACTTGTGTGATGAAGTTTGGTGGGTCGTCAGTGGCATCAGCGGAGAGGATGAGAGAGGTTGCTAGTCTCATTCTCAGCTTCCCCGAAGAAAGGCCCGTCATTGTCCTCTCTGCCATGGGGAAAACTACCAATAAACTTTTACTTGTAAAGCACCAATCTTTTCGTGTTTTTGTTTCAATTGCAACATGTTCCTTATCATTAAGTTACTAATGTTTTGATCCAGGCTGGAGAGAAAGCTATCACTTGTGGCGTTTCTAATGTATCAGAGATAGAAGAGTTGAGCTTTGTAAAGGAACTGCACACAAGGTTAGGTCTCTTACATTTCGTGATTATCGACTTGTGAGGTCATGGTTATGCTGTATAGAATTAGCATTTGTGCTTTTGTGTATGTAGGACTGTAGATGAACTTGGAATTGACGGCGCTGTTATTTCTGGTACGGACCCTAGTGCTTTAATAAGTTCTCGTTGTCTATGTATATACTCCCTTTATGCATATTGGGATTGCTTAGCAGATATTAACGACATATTTTTCTTGTACCACTTGATTCATGCATGGTGAATGACTTTTTATTGTTGGAATAAGAATATTAAGTTAATAGCACTAATAAGTGGCCAGCTTTTCATATTTTGTTTCCTGAGTTATTTACGGTTGATCCTGATTTTACTGATAAACATTGACGGCAAAACTAAAAGGTCTGTGTTTCTGAGGTTTTTGAGGTATTTTTCAGAACATTTGGAAGAATTGCAGCAACTTTTGAAAGGGATAGCTATGATGAAAGAGTTAACACCCCGCACAACAGACTACTTAGTTTCATTTGGGGAATGCATGTCCACAAGAATCTTTGCAGCTTATCTGAATAAAATTGGAGTTAAAGCACGCCAAGTATGAATTTTCTACACGAGAGACCTGCATAACTTCTAGACTACTTTTTGGAAGCTATCATGGACAATTTGTTATGACAACTAACCTCGCTATACATAATCTTTGCAGTATGATGCATTCGATATTGGTTTCATTACCACGGATGACTTCACAAATGCAGATATCTTGGAAGTAACTTACCCAGCCATTGCCAAGAAACTGCATGGTGACTGGATTAGTGATCCTGCAATTCCAGTTGTTACTGGCTTCCTTGGAAAGGTCCCACTGCTAAGTTGCTTCATATAAGTTCCTGCTAAGAAGTTATACTTTAAATTCTATCAACAGGGCTATATGTATGCTGTTTTCTAATTGCAGGGCTGGAAATCCTGTGCAGTTACTACTCTGGGCAGGGGTGGCAGTGATTTGACAGCCACAACCATTGGCAAAGCCCTTAACTTACGAGAGATTCAGGTAACGCTGGACCCTGAATTCATGTACCACAAGAACTCATAACAAATATGCATTATTGTGTTTGGAATTGACATGTGTTCTATCGTCAAAACTAAATTCAGCACTTCAGTTGGGAATTATACACAAATGTTTGTATCCTATTATATTAAGCAATATATTTTTCAGCTTAGTTTGATGTTTTTATAGGTGTGGAAGGACGTTGATGGTGTTTTGACTTGTGATCCTAGTATTTATCCACGTGCAGAACCTGTACCTTATTTGACATTTGAAGAGGCATCTGAGCTTGCTTACTTTGGTGCACAGGTTAGTTTCCTGTTGTTTTGTGGTTTAGATACTTCATCTTATTTAAATATGAACCAGACCAGTGAGTGGGTTGAACTGTCAATGTTCTATTTGGGTATCAACTATATATATTCAGCAGAAATTTCAATGAGTGATAAAAAGCTTGTTTCCTTTGAGATGTGAACGTGAAATTTTTTACTTACTATTTCTATTTTTTTGGTAGGGATATATTTGAGTCAACGATAACAAGTGCAATCTAACCTTAATCAAGTTTTTTGTGTTAACCGAAAAATGAAATTATTTTGGATAAAAGCAAGGGAACTTTTATTAACATTATACCTTTCTTTTAGGTCCTACACCCACTATCCATGAGGCCAGCCAGAGAGGGTGGAATTCCCGTTAGGGTTAAGAATTCTTATAACCCTAAAGCTCCGGGTACTCTCATCACTAAGACAAGAGATATGAGTGAGGTACGTGGCAGCTATATTTTGACAGGTTAGAATCTGAATTGTGTTGATGAGCAGGCTGATCTAAGTTCTAACCGGCATAGTTTTACGTAAAACCAATTACAGGCTGTGCTGACCAGCATAGTTCTGAAGCGGAATGTTACCATGTTGGATATTGCCAGCACCCGCATGCTTGGTCAGTTTGGCTTCCTTGCAAAGGTGAAAAATTATAGAAATGATGTGATTTTGCTCTCACTTATCCTCACCTTCGTTGCAAATTCACCATAAATAAAATTCACATGGCTTCTTCCTCCAAACAGGTGTTCGCAATCTTTGAGGATTTGGGCATATCTGTGGATGTTGTTGCCACTAGTGAAGTTAGTATATCTTTGACGCTGGATCCATCCAGAATTTGGAGTAGAGAACTGATTCAGCAGGCAAGCAAATAATCTCATGTTCTTTATACTATGATTTAGTTTTCTTGATTTTCTGTTTTGCGAGTTCATTCTTCAAGTTCTAAGCAGATAAAGCTTGTTCCTCTGACTTGAAAACCAAGACTTCCGAGACAGAAATCTGATTGCATCTTGTGTCTGGACGTACCACGGAAGAAAAATACTGTGGTTCAGAAATGTCTCCGAGCTTTCTAATGAGCTTTGCTGTTATATATTGGTTCTCAATTTCCCACAACTTCACTTCAGAAACTATTTGTGTGTCGTGCAACGATTTTTTTTTTTCATCAAAACTCTCTCTTCGTTAGATTTGGGTGTCAGTCATCAGGGAAGAATGTGTGTCAGAGTGAGAACTCCTATGAAGAGACCTGTTTATCTGCAAAAGAAAAAAAAATAAGGAAAAATAAAAGCATGTTCAGTGAATAACACGCACTGGAATTCACCTCCGGTGCGAGAGTAAGATCTCTGCTTATAATATTCAAAACAGTAGCAAAATAATATAGTGTGGAGAGTGTAGAATAAATAGAACATTTCCCCGCATGGGCTATTTATAGTGGTTGAGCTGATTTGTGATTGGATGGAATGATTTGGTAGTTTCGTTTGTTTGGTTGAGTGACTTAAGTGATGAGCTTCAGTGGGTTTGGGCTTGATCTGCACGTTAGGGCTGATCTGAGCTCTCCCACGGACGCGGGGAATTGGTCGCGGGAGTGACCCTGCACCAAGGTGGTACAACCTTCTTTTCTTATGTGACTTCTAGTGAACCCCACTTCCTGTGCTGACATGGCACTTCATAGGTGGGTCCTAATGTCCTCGTCACATCAGAACATTCCCAAATGGTTGAAACTGATATATCTTGTATTGTTCATTCTAACAACTGCACAACTCATTACTTGCCCAGTTTCATCTCCAGATTGTTGTTTTCTGATCCTAACTGGCATTTTCTATGAACAGGAACTTGATCACGTGGTCGAAGAGCTTGAGAAAATAGCAGTTGTAAATCTCCTTCAACACAGATCAATCATCTCTCTTATCGGAAATGTTCAGCTTTCTTCCTTAATACTTGAAAAGGTACTATATGAAAGATTTATCTGACATGCGCTACTCATGCACATGTTAACCTTCATTGGGACTTGTGTTCAGTAAATTAAAATATAAAAAGGGTGCATAAAAGTGAGTGAACAAATAAAAAATATGTATATAACCCGAATTCCTGATGTCCCTTATTCTGTGTAAGGTTTGCACATAGTAGAGAAATCCTCATATAGTCATATGAATACCTAAACCACCATAATTATATAAAGACATGATTGCAGATGACATTGTCTTTTGGCGTCTCTTAACACATTACACATAACTACAAATAACAAATTACTTCCCTATGTTTTCATTCCATTTGTAAAAGGTTAAAACTAACTACAATTTCTCTTCTCTCCTCGTGTGAGATGCATGTGACCCATTCAGCGTTGTCAATTCCGAAAGTACCCTTATGGTTGTGTTTAGGAACACAGATTTGATTTGAAATTCATCATTTGAAGTTTTGGATTTGAAATGTTGTATTCCAAATACAAATGTAATGTTTGAGAAATTATAGAATTTCCAATGACAAGGAAAGAGGTGTAATTTGAAATCTCATGTTCTAGGTGTGTTTTGAATGATATTGGATTTGACTCAAATCCAAATCCAAATTCTTGGAGTTTCCAAACACTTTATTTGGCTCAAATTAAGTATTTCAAATGAAATGATGATTCTCAAACACACCATAACATAACTCTAATCCATCATCACTCACTTATCTCTTTCTTCACTTGCTTCTCAATTTGTTGTATTTGTAAGGGTACTTTTGTCACTTTATATGAAAACTTATTGCTATAGGACTTAGTCCATTACAGACAGTGTGAAAACATAGGGTGTCATATGCAATTGTCCCTTGTATAAATTTGCTACAAGTGTCTTTATTCTGGTGGCAGGCATTTCGAGTTCTTCGAACCAATGGAGTTAATGTGCAGATGATCTCACAAGGAGCATCCAAGGTACCTCCAAAGTAACTCTAATCTTTTTTATCATGTACATACACACATAATTACATATAGAGAAAAACGAATCTCATTGAGACTCAGCCAATCCTATGGGAGCTTGACTTGTCACGAATTAACACCAAGACCCGCCTCAATAAATTTGTGGGTGCGGAGCATCCGTCTGAATCCAATTTGAATGTGTCCGGGGCCGAGACTTTTGCTCTCGTCTTACATATGTATCATACGATGATGATTCTTTTGATTCTAAAATAGCAGGTGAACATCTATTTGATTGTGAACGATGGTGAAGCCGATCATGATTCTTTTGATTCTAAAATAGCAGGTGAACATCTCTTTGATTGTGAACGATAGTGAAGCTGAACAATGCGTGAAGGCTCTTCACGAAACGTTTTTCGAGAGCAAGGATTTTTCTGAACTTGTACAGAATGGTGGATCTGAGAATGGTCTGTGTTTGCCATTGAAAGCAAAGCAGTAGGAGAATAAGATTGGTGACTTTGTGACTGTTCATTTTCCAAATTAGCAGTGACACTACCCATTTCTTGTATTATTTTGATTGTATTCTTCTAAAAGAGGGAAAATTTGTTTATTTTTATTGGACTCTTGTATGCATAGCAAGTTGGTATGAAAAAATTATGGAATGAATAAACTTCATGATGTGAATTGTTCGAAAGCTAAATGTATTTGACACGAACAGGAAATGAATGAAATAAGTGTGTTTGCGTTCAGTGTTCTGTAATTATGTTGTTTGTGTTGAAGTATCAGACATGTTTTATAACCGTGTCGTGTTTGTATTGAACTCCGAAAGCACGCGCACACGGTTAATTACGAACAGGAAATGAATGAAATAAGTGTGTTTGCGTTCAGTGTTCTGTAATTGTGTTGTTTGTGTTGAAGTATCAAACATGTTTTATAACTGTGTCGTGTTTGTATTGAACTCCGAAAGCACGCGCACACGGTTAATTAACTGTGCTGTGGCTTACTCAACACACCCACTTAGGATTTTAATGGTAGATTAACTCAATAAAATCCTAACTAGTTAACATAATTATGTTGAATTTGTGATATTTAATCGTGTGGAGAATGACATGTCAAGTGTCGTGTTAATTACACAATTATTAAACGTGTCATGTCGTGTTTGTGTTGACATATATAACACACGGTCAACATTAAACTTAACACGAACACAATATGTATAACTCAAACATGGACGAAAACTGAGCGGGTTTTGTTATCCCCGTCCCTGCCCCGTTCCCCAGTCCCATGCCTCGTCCTTGTCTGGCGCGCTGTTCAGATCAGGACATCGGTTCACATCGGGGTCGGGTTAGATTGTTCTAACACGTGATCTTAATTTAACAAGTATATCCCAAAACCTGGCCCAATTCAAATTTGGGCCTGAGTTCTATAAAATAAAGCCCAAATCGAGCCAAGTCCAAACAGACCCGCTCGATACGATGTCGTTTGGACTGAGTTCAGTTACAAAAACGCTTAGCAAAATGCAAACCATACTGTTCCCTCTTGTCCCTTCCCAGTTCTCTCTCCCAGGAAATCTAAAACCTTAAACCCTTCAAGATCCTTGTATTTGCTCAGAAACCAAGTAATGGGTTTAGCACAATTGGTCATTTTTTATTATCAAATTAGTTACCTAGGACTCAGAGAACATGAAGAAACACTTCTGACATCAAATGCTGTTTTACAACTGTAACTTTTCAATGCACACAAGCTGTTTGATAAAAGTCCCCTGAGAATGCCCAAATGAATATACACATTGAAAACTATATGTATGCTTTTTTTATGCTTATATATTGATAGTGTGCTAAGTTTTGAATGATTTTGTTTAGTTGTGTTCATTGTTCATTGTAGTGGTAGCTTGTGTGTGTGAAGATGTTACTTGAATGAAAATTTAGGTGCTTTAGGTTTTGCTTTTTGTTATACATTTGTGATGACCTGTCATAAAAGTGCAGTTTTGTTTGGATTAACTTGGAAATGGTACGCGTTTCCGGTTAGAATCTTACTTCCAAGGCTAACAGCAGAGCTGACAGTTCCTCCAACATACCATTGATTTTGTGAAGTCTTATGTATGACTTTTACGATGTACAAGAGTTCAGTATATCCATTATTTTTATTGGCATATTTCTGCATATATACATGTATTACCTTTGTTATTGTGATATCTTTAGGTTTAGGCCCTCATGATCCAAATTCACCCACTAATTCTTTATTTTTTATGTACATTTTTGTGTTCAGGTGATCATATTGGTAACTATGGACGGTAAAAAAAAAGCTGAGCTCAGAGGTTTTCTTGAAATTCTTCCCCCGGTTGAGTTTTGCTGTGTCTATGGGTCTGCTCTCCATCCGAACCATAATAACAAGGTTTCTTTGCCCTCATCTTTTCCCTCTCGATTTTATCGGCATATTAACTTTTTATCTGATATATGTGTGCTCTGGCATTCTAGTCTAGCATGGTTGATTACATTCTTGGTGTACCGGATCCTCTACAATGGCATTCTGAGGTAATTCTGAACTGCAATAAGCATTAGACATCCTTTTGAAGAGACTAAGTTAGCGTTTGGATTATTTTTTTTTTTAAGTTATTCAGGAATAGGAATTAAGAATGAGAATGAGAATGAGAATCTCATTTTTCAACTCAGTCTTTTTCTTTTTTTTAATCCAAGCGCAACCTAAAATGTCATAAATCCTCACACTTTGATTTGTTTGCTTTAAAGAACATGAAATTAAATGGAGATCACTATGCTTCATGGATGGTACACCTTGGTGGGGCAAAATTGGTGCGTCTCCCTTTCTCTCTCTCTCCCTCTCCAAATTTGTTAATATTTCCGAGACTTCATTTTTGGTTTGTTGTGTTAGGTTACCCAAATTGCCGATAGAATTGGTGTAGGTGTACACTTCAATCCTTATGTTACTTGGAATGAAAAGGTAATAAGCTTTCAATAACTCATGGACGTGCATGTTGATGATTTACTACTTGATGATCTTAGTGAAAGAAGAATCTAATGTATTTCAAATTATTTAGTGTAATCCTTACTATCCTAATGTTTACTCTCAAACAGATGCTCAAATATGGGGTTGTTCGGATTTATGACTTGGTTCAAGACATACAGACTTGGGAAAAGTTCTACTTGAGTGGTCGTTTGCAAAAACCTGTATATCTTCCACTTTAGTGTCTAATCCTTGCACACTATCAATTTGTCATATAATTACACAAAAAAGGGTGGCCTGGTGCACGAGGCTCCCACCATTTTGGGATCTAGGGAGTAGGGAGTTCCATAGTTCACATTTATATCAGAATCTAAACAAAGTTTCGGTATTTTCTTTGGTACAGGTTCATTTACTAGTGGATAATTTGGATATTGAAAATGTAAATTCTGTTAATCTGAGGGCTGCAGTTTCTGCTGCTCTCCTACTATTGCCATCCAAATTCACCGAGGTTCGTTTCTTCCATAATTTGTTTATTCGAAGACCCGTTCAATGTTAAAATTACAATTTTATTGCCTTTGTTATATGTTCACACAGGAAGATCTATATGCCAAAATATGCAGTCTCTCATACATGGGTGACTTGCGCATGCTTTTTGCTGAAGACCGTAATAAGGTAAAGGTTGATAACACCTTACATGAATCTTTTGAAAGCAATTTGTATATCATTTAAATGCCTTGTGATGTTTAAAACATTACATGATGAGTGGTCAGTAATGTGAGGGAAGGTTGGGGAACTCATGAACTACTTTTGATTGATGATTTTCAGCACTAAAGTTTAAACAGTTTGGTTTTCTGAGCTTTTTTAACCCCTAGATTGGTCTTCTTTTTTTGGTTTACCCCGCGTTACGCCATTACCTTCTAAAATTTACTTTTTGTTGTCGAATCATCAAAAATGTTGTGCCATCAAGTCCTGTTAGCAAAATAAAACTACGCCAACTTGTATGTTTTATTTGGTTACTCGAAACCATTTTGAGCTAGAACAAAATAATTTTTTTATACTAAGTCGCTCTGAAAGACACCTAATAAACCCCAAATTCCTTCTCTCTTCTTCTTGATTACAACACTGCAACTTCTCCCTTGATGATGTGACAGTGAGAAACCGATTGTAGCGAACACCGGGGGTAAAACAAAAAACATGACTAGTTTAGGGGTCAGGAAACTCTGAAACCCAAACTAAGGACTAAATCTAAAAAAAACTTATAGTATTGTCCATGGGGTACCTAACTATTTAACCCAATTTAAATCATATAATTCCGATAACATGTCAAATGCAGCCATGAATTGCCATAAACTCATGTTGTTGTAGCATAGATGTTATTGGCAACTTAAATTTGATATGGCATTTCTCATGATCTTACTGAGCCTCTGCTGTGGATTTGAACGAACATGTGTAGGTGAAGAAAATTGTACAGGGTCAGTTTGAATTATTCCAATTGAGGTACAAGCCATTTCTTGAAGAGCATGAGGCTAGAGGGTCATTGAGGTCCTCGTTTTCGAGTGGGCATCAAGCAAATATATCACAGGTCCAATCTAGATCCTCACACTTTCAGTTCAAGCTTGTTAAAATCTGTATCTTCAATTTAAACTCCTTCTGTGAGTAATGTGAGGAAAGAACGTGGACAATCATTTTAGAACAGGACGAGTATAACAATTGTTTTCATGTTTGGCTATAAGAAATTGTGACATTTTGATTTTCCGAAGCCAGGATTGTGATCTATCAGTGACTCGCTCCCTCGTTTCCTGCCTTCCTCCACTCGTCAGAACCCGAATGGGAATGAAGCTAGGAGAGAAGAAAACAATGGGTGAATCGGGTAGGAAATTGAATTTATAGTTTAAGCGAAGAAAACAGCACATTTTTTGTAGATGGACTTTGGTGCAATCTAGAAATAGGTCATTTTTGTACAGAGTGTTTCTAGGAAGCTTTGGTTTTTGAAGCATCATTGAGATAATGTCATTGCAGGTCTGGTTGTCAATGAAGTGATGATCAAGTCAAGAGAAGAGGCTGCAAAATGTATGGAGAAGGTTATGAGGAGGATTGTGATGGCTTCAAGTGCAAGGCAAGCTGTGTCTGGTTTTTTGGGAGTAGGTGGTGTTAATGCTTGTAGATATGTAGCTAATAAAATGCACAAAGCTTGGAGATCCAAGACATGACATGACATCATCTTCCTGAGAGCAGAGCTGTCAATTCGGGTTTCAGGGGTTTGAGTTGAGAATACCTGATTTAAATATGACCCACAAAAGGTGCGAGTTTTGGGTTAAAATACCTACAAGAGTGCGGGTTGTACTCGTTTGTTCTATCCAATCCGAAAATTTACCGGATTATTTGATGCGGGTTGGATTTCAGGTTCTTATGTATTTGGGTCTATGCTGATTCTGAATGGTCTTCGGTCCATTCATTCCATGATCATTTAGTTCGGTCCAGTTCAAATTCGATTTGGTCTAATTTTGTCGCTTGTAATACAATATACTTCATTATTGTTAACTCTATTCAATTCTAAAATTGAAGTTTTACAAATTTTATAATTTTAAGTTTTTTTTTGTAAAACAAATAAATAGTAATCGGTCCGGTTCATTTGCGATTGGCCCTTTTCAGCCCATGACAATAATCAGTCCGAATTTCGGTCCATTTCGTATAAGACATTTGGTCTTGATCCGATCTAGTCTGATCTTGGACCGATACCCAACCCTACATACTCGATTAAATTTTGAATCGGAAGTCAAGTTTACTATGTGAAAATTATGGTCATGTTGAGCTAATCTACACATTTTATAAATAAAACATCTATATGATAATTTGGTTATGAACTTGCAAACATTTGAAATCTGTTTAGTATTTTTGCATATTCGGATTGCGTGAAATATACCTGATCAAATTTGCTCGAATCAAATTGAAAAAATAGGCACTAATCTGCACATTTTACACCTAAAACCCAAAAATTATATGAAATCCACAACCCGTTCAACCGAAATTGTCACTTCTTGCTCATCGGGTTTGAATTTTGCCTTTCCAACCCGAACATTAAAATTAATCCGACCCAAAACCCGAATAGTCAGCTTTAACCTCTCTAGAACAAAATTTTCCAACACAAGAACTCGAAATTGAGACCTTATATTCACACTCTACACTGGAGAGAGAGCTGAGAGGACAGCAATGGTAGAGAGATTCTTCTCAGTGAAGCAAATGGATATCCGGCACGACGGATCCGACCCGATCGTCCTTCTCTCGGGTCCTCCTTCATGGTGTAGTAACTAATTAATCTTCTTCTTCTTTTTCTGTGAAGCAAAACATCGAACACCTTGTGTGCATTCACAAATTTGCTTCAGTTTCTGTACTTTTGAGCTCCGATTCAACACTTTTTTTCATTTCATTGCTCATTGTGTTGTCAATTTGCAGCGGGAAGACGTCTTTGCTGTTCCAGTTTGCTTTCAACTCTGCTCTGGAGATCAGTTCCAGCAGCAATGGCAAAGTGGTTTTTCTGTGCAACCGGCGCAAGTTAGAAACCAATCCTCCGTATCTTTCTCAGGTATTTATGACTCTGAAACCAAGACACTTATTTTGGGATGGAGTGATTACGTTTTTGTTGTTTAACATTTAAATCACTTGATTAGTTTACAAAAGAGTCTCTCTAAAGCTAGAGATAGAGCTGACAATTCAAATTTCGGGTCAGATTTGGTAGAGTTGGCCATTCGGATTTTGGGTTTTGTATCTTGATGCAACTGTAAGGTTTATGTTATGGCGCTTGCTCCAGGACTCAGGTTCGAGTCTCGGTTGTTACACTTGCTGATAAAAAAAACTAAGGTTTATGTCTCGGTCACATGTAGAATTAAGTAAACAGGATTTCCAAAGCTAAAAGATAGTGTTGGGCCCGTACATTATGACTCCCTCTAGTCTTCACAATTTGTGGAACTAAGTCTCGTGTAGTGAACTGCAATAAATAGTATGTCCTTTGTCTTAAAATGAATGTCTTGTATTCATTTTTTAGGAAAATTAAGGAGAATTTAATTAGTATTAATTGTTTTCTAACTAACTTATTGTACGGATATTATTGGTAATACATGTATAATATATTGACTTCCTAAAAGTGAAATAGAACATTCATTTTGGGACAAATCTATTCGAGAAACAAGACACTCATTTGAGTAGGAGGAGGAAGTATCATGTATGTATGTGCGATTTTACTATCTAATGTGCTTGAATTGTAATTTTGTATATGTGTTTTCTTTTTCAGGGAATTGATCCTTCATCTGATGTCTTTCAGCGTATAGAAATGAAGTAAGACCCCCTTTTGAGGATGATGGTGATGGTAGTTGAAATTTTGCAATTTGTATGCATAAAAAATCTTTGGTTTTTGGTTTTTGGTTTTTGTTATAGGTATGTGGACGATCATGAAGCCATCAAGAAATATTTTGCTGCATTTCACCTGTATGATTCATCTCCTGTTGCAGTGATTGTTGATGATTTTGGAGATTTCTTTGATGAAAGGTACTTCATTGTGCAAGAGCAACATTTTCATGTCTTGTGTGGTGTGTAGAGACTGTTAGTTCTGTGTTTTTCAGTTGTTACCAACTTCTTTAAGGTTGCGTTCAGAATAAAAAATTTGGGAATGGGAATGAGAATGGGATTCCCATTTCAAAGTTTCCAAACACGAAGAATGAGAATCTCATTCCATTCTGATTCTCGATTCTCATTCTTGAACAAAAATTCTTGTAGCATTTGGATTAATTATTTTTTATAATGAGAAATAGGAATCAAGTATGAGAATGAGAATGAGATTCTATGTTGTGATTCTGAATCAGTTGCAACGGCTAGTAATTAAAAGCAGGGAAATGGTGGCGTTTATAGAATGTTGTTGAGTCTTTAAGTCAGGATAAGAACAATGTCATTTAGTTAGCTTCAGGCATTGTTATGAGCACGTACTTTGCGCTTAGGATAGTTAGAGAATCTGTAAGAGTTGGTTAGTCATACTGTTAGTAGGTTGTTGAGGACTGTTTATTTTTGTAAATTGGAAAAAGAAAATTGTCCAGGCCTCAATTGAGGATTCTAGGCTCGGGCTCAGAGAATGTGTGAGTGTGGGAGATATTGTGCTCTGTTATGAAGTTCTGCAACACAGATTCATTGCATTCTACTTCTTCGTGTTTAAATCATGAAAACGGCTTTGGAATGGGTATCTCATTCCCATTTCCATTCCAAAATTTGTAATTCAAACGCTACACAAGTCTCTTTTTCTTGTGTGCTCATTTGATGTTCCGAATTCTAAAGGAGGTGCCAGGAGAGGTATGCAAATTCTCGTGGCCGCGACCTAGAGATGGTTCGGACCTTAGCTTTATGTCACAATGCTATAACTCATGCCAAGTAAGATTTTGACGATCAACTTCAAAAGAGTTTGTCATAAAAGAACATTTCCAATGTCTAGTACATGACAACATGTGTTTGCATGTTTTCTAACTTATATATGATAGTGAAAGAGGTTCTTGTAAGCTTTTGCTGTCTGATACGCACCACGGAGATGCCCCAAGGTTGCTATTTATCTATAAGAGATGGATCCGGACCATATTCACAATTAAAGGTTGGTTTAATAGTAGAGCGATTCTATGCTTAAAATGGTTTCTTGGACTTTTTAGCTTCTTGTTTTGGATTTGAAGTACAATTTGAATGTGATCTTTGTGTTGAAGGTGATGGCTCCGGATCGTATCTTCTGAAAAGTACTAGTAATAACTATTCAGGAAGTAGCAACAACTCGGGAAAGATGAGAGCTGCAAAGTACTCCACAGCTCTTCAGTATTTGGTTTTTGAGGGCATCACTGAAGACAATGATCGATGATTTTGTTTCCGGATTCTCCGATCACTGTATGACCCTTTAATCTTCTAACCTTCAAAAGCATTATTGATGTTCCATGCATGTGAATTTACTTGAACCGTGTAGTGTCATATTAATCTGATTGGTATGGTATTGGAGATCCTATTGCTGTGATATGTGTGTCCTGAAACTTACTCTGAAATTCATATCTTCTCTATTGCTCAGATTAGAGCCTGCAAATTTGGATCCCAATCTGTGGGCAACAAAAAAACGACCCACACTTTTGTGAGTTTGGGTTACATAAAATAGACTCGGTCATTTTGGGTCGGGTTGGTCAAACCCACACACATAAAACTCGATCTGCATCTCTTTCATGCCGGATCCGGATTAGGTCTTCCCAACCTGATATGCATCTTGATGTCTAGTCTGCATAGTTTTTTTCTATCGAATTTAACTGCAATTGCATTTTCTAATACTCAAACTCGAGACTTTATGTTAGGCTAGAACGATTCCAGCCAGTTGATACACGGTTGTAGATGAAGAGAGAAAGAGAATTAACACCATATAATTACAATTTGTTCTAGTTGTTGCCGCATGAGATCAAGTGATCAACACATTCAAGTTTGAGTTGTTAATTTGATTGCTAAAACGCCAAGCGCATATATCATCTTACAAGAGTTGTTCAAGCATAACTTGATGTCTCAAGTTCAAGTCTTATAAATTGCATTTGTGTTAAACTCTTTAGGATAAGTTTTGTCGCGCTTGTGGCCTACCCCAGCTCAAATCCACATTAGTTCTCGCCCAATGTACACTTGCAAATGAGTTCCACACAATGTACACTAGCTCATGACAATGAACTAAGTGCTTGTTTAAGAACACTATTTCCCGAAAAGAGGTGCCCCATTAGTAAAACGATAAGGAGGTATCACATGTATTGCAGAGATTGTTCGGTAAAACATGATATTTTAGTTCATTCAAGTTTTTTGTTACTATAGAGCTGTCGGAAGGAGCTCATTTCTACAGGAGCAACACAAAACTGAAAGAACTTGTTGATGCATATGATGTCAACCATGTAAGTAGATCCGATCGACCGTTTATATATTATTGTGTTGTTTTTATTCGAACATGTTATTCGAACTAAACTCTTTCAAATTATCTCTTCCTTTCAGCTTCTTAGAAGTTTCTTTATTATTTTACCAACACTCAAGGTTTGAGAGATGGAATCATCTGTTGAAGTGAAGTGTTTCATTATTATTTTTTTTGTTGATATTTTTAATAATGTAGTCTTGTTTGACTCTAGAACTCTGTCAGTCTATTCCTGACTAGTCAACAGACTAAAAAGGATCTTTTGATCTATTTTTCAATCATGAGATTTTTTTTGTTGGATGATTGGAAAAGGTTAGATTTTTGTTTGACTAAAATTGTGATGTTGAAGGCTTGTCCATTTTTTTCTTTTTTTCTTAGTGGGTTTTGTATTTTTCCTACAAATAAATGAATAATTGCTTATTCTATGTGTAGTCATGTCACTTCTTGGGACTTTGGGGTCTTTCTAGTAAATATTCACCAAAATTACAATTAAATTATAGGATGAGCAATTACTCTTGTAGAATCTAGCTTAGAGGAGAAGAAAAAAACTCTTAAATTAGAGCATTTCACAGTAATTTAATAAAAGAAAGTGTAAATTTAAGCTAATAATAATAGTTTCAGTAAAAATCAATTAAAGAAGATAATGACATGACATTGTTTTGATTAATGTTTTAAAATCAGATTGAATTGAACTAACTCATTTAGTCATTAATTTAAGGAATTATTTGAGAAATGATTGTTGCATGTGTATTTGTTGCGTATGTACACTGCTTCTCTACAATATCGGTTTGAAAACATAAACGATACTAGTCTTTCAATTAATTACAGACAACATGAGTGAACCTATAGACGTATTGCGCCTTCTACATATAGATATGTAACGTACATGTGTCTTAACACATGAAAATAATGTTTTCGATCTAAAAACTATGACTCCGGGCCGTCACAAGTTGGATCTTATAAGGATGGGGCCAACAAAAAACCAGTCTAAAACATAAATGTATGTTTTCTAGACCAACCCGTTTGGCCCGAGCCCATACCAATGCTCGTCAATACTTGTCCTTATTGTTACTTTAAATTTGAATTGTCGCCATGCAAAACATCGTTACACCAATTAAACCAATAATTCGATCAATTTCAATCAAACATTTTTTTCAAAATAATAAATGAAAAGAAAATATGTTTGTTTTTTATATGAATAGGAGAGAGAGTGGACATGAATGACAAGGTAGGTGTGATATTTCCACTGACAAGTTCACAGCTGTAAGGTATGGTACTCTCTGTTTATTTGGTAGCTCATGCCTTTTGACATTGCTTCACCAACTTTTCTTTTTCCCCTTTTTGCCCCTCTATCTTTCTCTCTCTATCTTTTACATCCCCACCACCACAACACCAACCTCTTTATCTCTCTCTTTTTTCAGTCTTTTCATGCTTCCTAGGCATATTGTGAGAGCATATACATTACATTTTTTTGGAGAAAGACAAACAAATTTTATACCTACTTTTAACTCTTCCACAACACCAAGACACTACAAGGTACTCTAAATTCAAATTATTTGAACTCACAAGCCCCAACTTTGACTATCTTTCCATTTAATTACTTTATCCGAACATATTATTGCACAGAACTCAACTTCCAGCTCCTTACAGTCGTCAATTTATCGAATATAATTAACTTTTTATAACAACTTCTTACAGTTTCAACCAACTCTTTGCAACTCCTTAAAAATTTTCAATTAATGTCACCAAGCAACCCTAAAATACAACTAGATATGCTTGTGTCAAAAGAAAAAGGTTATGTTGTTTCAAATATATAAGTTGTCCAAGTAAAGAGAGCAAAACACAACCCCACCATCATTATAAGGTTAAGAAAAGCAATAATTCACATGGCTCCTCATTTAGATCCAATCTTTCATTTCTGTTATAAACATTGAGGTCATGAGTTAGGAAAACATTCTCACAGGTAGAGTTGGCAATTCAGGTTTCAGTTTGGGCTCAGGTCGGGTTTTTTTCGGGCTCGGGTTGGAAAGACCTAACCCGAACCCCATACACAATTTTCCCACAGCAAAGCCGACTCGGTTTATCCCTAAAACTACTCTAAATGTAGATGAAGGCTGCGTACATAAATGATCTCTGCAAACCCTATAATGCCCCGTAATGGTATGAATCTCGTGCACGTATGAAATGATGTGAAACTAAACACGAACATGGAGCAATCACAAGCATCAACCAAAACGTGGAAGCCGGAATCTTTGAAAAATCGAATTTGCATAAGCTATGATCATTCAAGTACTTACATTTGCTTCAGAAGCTGTGCAGCTGGGTCAGCATGGAAACGAGCTCGTCGCTGGAAGGCCTATCTGCAGGCAAATCCGAGAGACAAACAGCAGCGATTCTCACCGCCATCAGCATCTCGTCTTCCTCCATTTCTTCGCCTAGAATGCTCTTATCTAGCGCTTCCCGTGCCTCTCCCGCTTGCTGCAAGTGTCGCAGCCACTGTCCCAAACTACCTCCATTGGCCGCTTCACCAAAAAATGGGTCTGTTGGGTCTCTACCGGTTAATAGAACACCCAATATCATCCCGAAGCTGAAAATGTCACCCTTATCCGTGTACCTATCGAAATTGAACCCAAAAAAAAACATCATCAACACAATGTTGTATCAAGTTGCAAGAAGAACAAACTAGTGGTAATCGTATTTAACTCTCGATCAATCAAATATTCTCAAATTCAATCTCTTGGCGTCTACAATAGCAAACCTACAATGTAAGCTTCAGCCAAAATTAAGAAACTTTTTTTTTCTTCTAATAAACAGGCGAAAAAGTACGCTTAACCACAAACCCAATTGCAAATTATTCACCTATCAAGCACTATAATGTAAGCTTCAGCTGAAATTAAGAAAGCTTGTCTCTTTTTTTCGATAAACAGGTGAAAAAGTACGCTTGTTCAATTGAAAACTATTTACTTATCACGCAGAAAACGTTTTATTCTTAACAGAAACTCAAGCCTAGTTGCTTCACTGCAACCTAACTCCCGAGCGATGCATTAATACAAAATACCATAAAACAAGCATATTGATCAACCCCAAAGGTAAATTCAATTGCAGTGCCTGACAAATTCCTATAATGCAACATTATTTCTAGAGACTATGCACAAAAATGACAATATGTTAAAACCCGATGCTAAAGTTGGTAGATTTCTAATCTAAATATCTGCTTCACTACAACCCAATTCCCGAGCAATGCTTTGATACAAAATACCATTAAAATGAGCATATTGCTCAACCAACCCAGATGGTAAAATCAATTTCAGTTTAGAATCTCAGACTATAATTCAGAGCTGAAAATGCTAAATATGAAGTCCAACAAGTTCCGATTATGCAGCATTATATTACTTCTTAAGACTAAACACAAAAATGCAAAAATGTCAACGTTAAAACCCGAATCTAAAGAGATTTCAAATTTAAATAGGCCATATTCAAGTACCTGCAATTTTGGAAACACTCTGGTGCACTGTACCCAGAAGCTGATCCATCCAAATTAGGCTTGAGCTTAGCCAATCCACAATCCGCCAACTTCGGTTCAAACTCCGCATCCAACATCACATTCGTAGGTTTCAAATTGTAGTGCAGAACCTGAGGGACACACACAAAATGGAGGAACTGAAGCCCCTTAATCACCCCAACAGCAATCCGAAGCCGAATCTCCCAACCAAGCTGTAACTGATTGTCCTTAACTCTATTCATGGCATCTTCAAGGCTTCCGCTAGGGACATAATCATAAACCAAAGAGAACCTATCCCGATCCCGAACATAAGCTCTCAAGCTCATCAAATTCCTATGCTTCAAGCCGGCTAGCATTTCCAGCTCTTGCTGAACCCGTCTCTTCCCCGATTTGGTAAGCGTCTCGGGAGAGCCACTCTCAAAGGGCTCGAGCTTCTTGACTGCGAAAACGAGCCCATTGTCGAGAACTGTTTTGTAGTACTTCCCATTGGGGCTTGACCCCAACAACTGATCATCTTCATTTGCAAGAGCTGATTGGAGCTTCTTGGGAGCAATTTCTGGGGTAAATATGACTGGTCCTTTGAGAATCGGTGTCCGGTTCACATATCGAACAAAGTTTCGGATAAGGAAAGCTACAAGGAGGGCTAAAACTAAACCTGTCAAAACTCCTAATGTGATGCTCACCACAATCCTCTTGACTCCAATCTTGAATACAGGTTGTGTAGAAGGTGATGGAGGCTCTGAGGAGGAGATGTGCTGGACAATCCTTTCTTGGCATTGCACAGTGGTTTGGGAAAAACACAAAATGAAGAGCAAAAGCAGAGTTGTGGCCTTTTTGCTGAAATGGAGAACCAAGCTTCTCCTCTCCATATGAAGAAAAATACCAAGAAAGCTCAAAACTTGACTCCAATTTTAACAACCCACCAAAAAGCTCCAAATTTTACAGCACCCCACAAAGCAAAAGCTGCAAAAACTCAACTCAAATGAGCTCTTTAGGCTCCAATTTACTTTACAAGCCTAAAAAATAAAAGCTCCCCAGAAAGCAAATAACTCAACTCCAATCTTCAATGGAAGCAAACTGGTCCCAGTACAAAACCCACAATAAAGCTCCAATTTTTACACCAACCCAGAAAGCAAAACTCAACTCAAATGGGTTCTTAAGGCTTCAAATTCCATTACAAGCCAAGCAAGCTCAGCTCCAATCTTCAATGGAAGCAAACTCTTCAAAATACAAAACCCACAATAAAGCTTCAATTTTTACAGCAACCCAGAAAGCAAAACTCAACTCAAACAAGTTTTTGAAGCTCCAATCTACAATCTGTTGTCAGTACAAACCAACTAAAAGCTCAAATTTTTACAGCAACCCAGAAAGCAAAACTCAACTCAAACAAGCTCTTTGAGCTTCAATTTCCATTACAAGCTCAGCTCCAATCTTCAATGGAAGCGAAACTGTTCCCAGCACAAAACCCACCAAAAAGCTTCAATTTTTACAGCAACCCAGAAATGAAAACTCAACTCTAACGAGTTCTTCAAGCTTCAATCTCCATTACAACCACACAAAACTCGAACTTGAACTCAAACAGAGAAAATAAAAAATATCAGACAAAACTCGAACTTGAACTCAAAATCTTCACGAGAAAGACGCATAGAATCATTTCGTCACCGAATCGCATCCATTATCTTTTCCTGACGAATCTGAGACCTGAAAATAGCTCGTACCCACATTACCATTGCACGCCAAAAGCGCCAATAACGTTTTTCACTTCACCATTCAAAAAAAGTCACAGACAAAATTTTCCCAGAAAGAGTTGTGTACTCTAGAGATGAGGTCGCTTTCTTCACTAACAGCTTCTATTATGGGTGACCATTCGTGTCTCAACACCCGACACGACATAACACGAAACAAACGTGTTTCAACTTGTTAAATTTTTAATCGATGTGTTGTGTTAAATGTGTTATTTTATATTGTGTCAATCAAATTCGTTATATTTATAAGTGTTCACATTTCGTGGTTTAGTATGATTACTACACATGTCGTGTTTGTGTAGACTCGTATAACGCTCGGTCAACCTTAAGCAACAAACAAACAGAACACGCACACACGAATTGTTAGCTCGTATAAAACTCATTATGTGTATGTTGGACAAGAGAGATGAGGTTAGACACGGATTTATACATTAATAGTTAATAGGTGAATTTAAGTCAAGAGTATCACTTAACATTCATGTTTGACTTTCCAAACACGCGTGCATGATTAATTAGCCGTGTTGTGACACGCACGACAAACACACTTATAAATTAATTCTAATAACTTGTCAAACATATTGGTCTCGTCATGCAAAATGAGTTTGATCGTACTTGTGTTGTATTGTGTTAATACGGTTTATTTGATTACTATGTTAAATGTATATTTCTTATTAAAAACGTATCGTGATCGTATTTAACAGGTCAGAGACGTGTCATTTTTTAGCTGGTTTGTGTATCATGCAATCAGCCACTAGAGAACCATATGACAAATATGGGTTTCCGCCAAGTCCGACCCGAACCCGAGGGCTGGTGGGGGCCACGTGACACGTGTGCAGAGAATCGCCCGTGTCGCTGTCACGAGGCCGAAAGCGAAACATTGAACTGTGTGAGAGGAAGGAAGAGATGGGAGATTGTAGCCGTTGATTTGGTGGGTGATTGATCTGGACCGTTGATTTGGAACCTAGGGAATATGTGCGAGGTGGCTTTATAATTTGATTATTACAAATATAAGTGTCTTGTCGTTCAATTAGTAAAGGTTTAAGCTTTTCTTTGTCCGAATAATTTGCTTTTTCTCACTTTTTTTTGTTGTTGAATAATTGATTATTTTATCTTAAAGCTTTATTATATTATGATTTATGATATATATAGTAAAGAGTTTTTGCTGCTATTTGTATTTGCGTATTGCGGCAAAAAAAAATTTTTACCTTCAACCTGCTACTTTTATTAATTGAAAATAGAAATTACATTGACTCTATAGAAACTACCATAATCCAAAGCTAGCAAATCAGCATAATCAAATCTTAATCTAAACATGGAAACTTTCATGACGTCCACCAAAGGATTTTTTCTTAAAACGAGCCACTGCTTGGATTGGCTGGGTGTTACCCAGATCCGC
>JAYMTF010001404.1:0-23611 GCA_036897485.1 Pelargonium nanum | reverse complement strand
TTTGGTAAAAAAATGGCTTTCCAAACTTCTTTTTTTTATTTCATATCTATTGTACCGCATTTTTTTTCTTCTGCAAATTGATAAATGGCTTTTCTTTGAAGTTGAGAGTAACCAGGGCCGATCACTATTGTCCAACTGATTAGGAAGAAACTGGAATTAGTATAATTCACAATTTAATATGCATGCCTCACCTATTTTGCAGTAAAATAATTTATGCAAGCATTTAAAATTATTTGCTTCTGTCAATTAAGATGGTGCATCTTTCTTTCCTTTTTATGTCTTTTTATCCCGATTTTTGGAGCTTTTGAGTTTTAATCCTTTTTGGCTTGTAAGTTGTGCTCACTTGTGCATCTGAAACCTTTCTATGTAATCTTAATCTCAAAAGTTTTATTCCTTATCCATCTTCATACTCTTAAATTTCTAATGGTACAAATTATGAATTTTATTTTGTTGCCAGATCCCCTATATTTTGACAATTTCCTTAACGAACAGTCAGAAAGAGAAACATCTGATTGTGAAGAGTCACCTAGAGGGGTCTTAAAAGTGGAGGAGAAGCATACTGTGCTTGATATCCATTCTCACAATCCTCCCATGCATTCCTACCTCTTCGGTTCAGAATTTGTATCTGTTGATGATCATGGAAAGGTTTTAATATTGTCTGTCCCTTCACTCCCTTTCAAGGAAGTTTCAAAATTTAAAGTTATGAGTCCAAGCAATACAGTGTTCCAAAATTGCTTGGAACAGGATTCTTGTCATTTGAAAGCTTCAGCTAAAGACAACGATGAGCGTATTACACATGCCAAAGCTGTTGCAGATGTCGAAACTTCTTGTCAGACAAGATACACATTGAAAAAAGCTCCAACAGTATCAGACGTTGATTTATCTGATTACCGGAAAGAGAAAACGGTAGATGGGATTGAGAAAGTTCCAGAGACTCCAGTTCTGAAGAGAAAAGCATTGAACGGAGAGGCCGGCATTGGGACAAGTCATACTGAAATCAAGGAACCGATAATGGTGGCTGATGACTTTAGCAATGATTTCGGAAATATTGAGCTTAGTCCTCGACTGACTAACTTTATTGAGAGTGGTGTTGTTCCAGAGTCCCCTATCAATGATAATGACCAGCAGTCTTCTCCAAAACGTAAGTACACTAATATCCTCATAGCGTGATTTCTTCACTTGGGTTTGGTTTCTATGATGGCATTGAGTAAGAAATTTATGAATACGTTAACCTGGCTTTTGCAGGGCTATCAAATGGTAAGGGTAGAAAACTGTTTCTTGGAGCAGACCTTGTTTCGCCAGCCAAATCGTGCACCGAACTACAGCAAAAGTACTCTAGTCCACAACAGAAGGAAAAGGTTACTGTGGACAGCACTGCCTCAGAAAGAGATGATGATGGTGCTCAGAAAAGAGGGTGCACCACTGCTTCTCCAATTGTTGAAACAACTCGAACTACTTTGGCGAATCTTGAAGACAATAGTTGTAGCAGTGATTGGCGTTTGAGTTCCGAGGATAAGTCAGAAAGTGTTAAAAATACACGCAAGCTTAAAAGGTTGCGCAAAATTGGAGATTGTGAGAAGAATAGGGGTTTAAAAAGCATCAAAGAAAATTCTGTCATTCCGTGCAGTACCAGTCCAATCCGAAACAAGAATGGCAGAGGTAACATAAATTTTGTTGTATTACATGTTCATTCAAGTACATTATGGTCAACAAAACCTCTATTATGCTTAATGGATATTATGCTTTTAGCTAGGATTCAAATTTCTTCTTTGAGCTACCTTACAGTTGATGACCGTTATTGGATTAGGTAAAAAGAAGCGAGCTGATGATGTCAGAGTATTTATTGAAGAGGAAGCTGAGTAAGTTTGCCAGAATCATAAACTAAGTATTTATTACATGCTCCGAAACCTCTATATGTTAATATTTTATCCAAGAATTCCCAATTATTAGCCAAAAAAGCATTTTAACTTGTGTAGAAAGTTTCATGTTTTGAATATTGAATATCACACATGATATATGCAACAAAAAATTGTGAGACTAATATTTTCAGGATACACCTTGTAGTTAATTTGTGTTAACTTCTCCATCATTGATCTGCATAGGGTCTCTTCGGAAGCTGAATTATCTGATAGCGAGGAAGATGATCTCGACGAAAATTCCTATGATGATAGTTTCATTGATGACAGAATAAATCCCTCAGCACCAAGCACTCAAGCTGAATCTAGCAGACCTGACATGATGGCTATTTACAGGTCTCTCTCTCTCTCTCTCTCTTCCTCTGTTAAAAAAACGAATATAAGGCCCAAAATGATTTAAACTCAAAACTGGAATAGTCAAATGAATCGAGCTCCCAACCTTCTGATATAAACACAGTATTTCATAAAATAGAAACTGTAGATTATCCACAAATAGTTGTCTATTTATAATTTTATATTGTTATTTTTCCGTTAAGAATCATATGTTATATAATATCTCCTCTCTCAGAACCTTGTATGCTACACAAAAGATATCTTTTATAGCTGTAACTCAAATCATGAGTATTCTGAAATTCTTTTGGTACAAGTTACAACCATCCAGTTATGATCAGATTCTTACATTAGTCGGGACTAGGTTTGAAGTCCGATCATTTGAAGAACTAACCTTGTTTGTAACTATCAAGCTATTAGTTTCTAAACATTTTATTCAATTATATTGAGGTAAAGCTGCAGTACTTAAGGACCAATGTTTTTTTCTTTTCAGGCGATCTTTGCTCAGTCAATCTCCAATGCAGAGGCTGCCAAGCTGGTATGCTACAAATAGTCCCGACTCTGTAGGTTTCACAAGGACAAGTGAAGCTGGTAGTTCCTCGAGGACTAGTGAAGCTGGTGGTTCCTCAGGCAAGACATGGCATTCTCTCCTGTCACCGCAGACTGCGTGTACTGATCAGTTCCCTATTAAGAACTCTGAATCCTTTCAAACGAATCCAGAGAGAGCTCATTCAGAAGCTTTGCCTGGAGGACTCACCATTAGGTCCATTACCCAAAGAGAAAATGAGAGTATGGTCGAAACTCGAAAACGAAAATTGAGCTTTATTCAATCAGGAGACATTCCTAGGATTAACTTGGAGCAAGAATTCTTGTTTGAAAAGGAACCATTTCAGGAGGGTGAAGCTGAGAAAAATGAAGCAAAAGGTGACGCATTCAGCGATGATCTATTTTTTGAAGGTCTGGATCTTGATGCGGTTGAGGCACAAGCCACCTTGCTTCTGAAGCAAAAACCAGAAATGGTTTCACAAAGAGTACAAAATATTGGTCTTATGGATTCTCCATCTTTTGATCTTGGAATGTGATGAGTATCTATCATCCATGTTTTTTTGGTTCCAAAACAGGTGATTTGTGAATTACATCAATCACAAGTCACTATTATTAAAGAGTAGAAGCAAATGCAATAAGATAGGTATGATATAGGTTTCATGTTTTCTGCAAATATTTTATGTACATTGTAAATTTTCATGTAAATGTGTATATTCAGCTTTGTATTTAATAGTCCAAAGGTTATTTTTGAAGAGTAATACACATAAGGACTGATTCATGAATTCTTGGATCTCTCAAGTTTTATATTCTTCGATCAGAACATCGACGTAGCAAATAATGAAAATTAATAACCACAAGAATAATGAAGAGCAAGCACCGCATAGCAACATACATCGAATATTCGCGGAAAAGCCTATAAGACAGACTGATTCATTAACTAAACAGCAGATTACCAAACATTTACCACTCATAAAACACTTTACATCTCTAAGGGTTAGGAACTATTTTTTCACATCAGCCAACGACTAAACACAAAGTCCATATGAAGAAAATGATCTGATCACACCGGTAAACTTCCATGTTAACGTGGGATCACTTGCCAGACACGCATGACATGGCTCGTCTGAAGTCAAAGGACTTGAGAGCAGAGTCTAAGAAAGGCTTTCCATTTGGTAACCACAAGGGGCTTTGATGAGGTAGCAGGACTGGTGGTTGTGGCTGGCTACTCTTCGAACCTTCACCGGATTGTGTGGATGTAGCTTCGTTCTTTTTCTTCACAAATTCGAAGAACTCCGCCACTTGCCGAGCATACCTTCACCAAAATGAAATTACAAAAACAGGTGAGCCAATATGAACACTGAGTTCCAGCCAAAAGTGAAAAGGATAGCTAGCAGCCTAGCATGAAAGTTCCAGCATAACATAAAAACACGAACTCAGCCCAGGAATCGACAGTTTGCTACTGAGGGATGCATGAAAATCTAGTTAACAAGCAATCTACCAATGCCATACGCAATAATTAAGTCCAACTAAAAAATCTAACTTAATCTCAAACCTTAAGAGAATATGCACATCCTCTCTTCTACTGAGTTTATGAACTTTAGAGACTACCCTTGGTTTAAATCATCTAAAATGCAATGCCAGGACAATGATTTAGAACAGCCACAAAAGGCAGACTGTAGAAGCTTATCCAAGTATCCCCGCACCATTCCCGTACATATCAGAACATACAGATTATGGATAGGAACGAATATATAGAAATGACTAAGTATGAAATACTAAAGAAAAAGACTACTGTATACATAGTAAACAATTAACATCAAAGCACAAGTCAGACTAAGATGAAACCAACAAAAAAAATGTCAATATCAATGACACTAGGAGAAAGTATAGACAAACATGCTAATAGATCAATCAATGCTAGTTACATATCCAAGAGAAAGTTATCTTTACCCTCTCTTTGCTTCAATATCTTTGCTGAAGTCAATGTTGGGTTCACAGTCAAGAACCAAAGCAGGAACCTGCTCATAAAAAAATGGAGTAAGCCAAAATCGTGCGTAAATATATTACATGTAGTTCACGGAAAGAATTAAATTCAATAGTACCTTTTGGATGCTTGAATGCATATGGTTACCCTCCAAATAGAACACACGGTCCCTTATATCAGGATGTACAGAGCTGTCTATTTGTAGGGGCTTAGTGACAGATAATACCCCATGATTACCACTGTCAAAAGGGAAAAGCCAGCTCTCATGCTTTTCATGCAAGTCTCGCAGATACTCTAGGCTAACTCCACCCTCCTCAGTTCTTCTTCGTAACATCATTCGCTTATGGCAAGTATCAGGACTTGCTCTAAGGTAGATGAAAGCATCAGGAATAAGGCCGGGTAAGCATGAAACAACAGGATCAAACCATGAATCATATATGCTGATTTCCATCTCACTCATCCACTTTGCCTCATGAACAGCCCGTACAAAAACCTTTAGAAAGTTTTATAATAAAAAAAAAACACGAAATGCATCAGCCCTGAATCAACATGGGTCTATCCCCTGCATGGGGATCAACCCAAGGGGAAAAGAAACAACATAAATTGTGGTTATTTTATACTTTGAAAACCATTGATAAGTTCCAGAATCTTTTTAGAACATCATTGTTGTTAACTTGTTCTATGCAAAGCCACTGTGTTAATTGAAATTTATTATCTTTACAAATGACAAATACTTTCAAAATTGGTTGTTCCATCTTTCCACGGAAATCAAACATTTCAAGCGCGCTAGAGAAAAGATTAAGTGTATACATTTAGATGTCAATGATAGCTAATAACATACAAATATTGCTTACCATACGGTCACTGAAGACACTCCTTTCCATCAGCCTAAGAGGCTTAAGCCCAGCGGACGACTCTCTTTCCTGCATAAATCTCGTAACAAACACATAATTCTGGAAGGTATAGGCATATCTCTGTGGTTCAGCATAAAAAGCATCCAATATATTGAAGTGGTCAGGCCCAACATCCTGCCACTTGCCAACAGGCTCCGGAACCACCTCCACAAGGTCCTGTAGCTCAACTGTCTCATTGGCTATCCTTTGAAGGAATGTTGTCTTCCCAACACTAATGTTCCCCTCGACACAGAAAGTGAGTCTTTTTTTGGGGCCTGGCTTCATATTTGAGCTTGAATCCTTTAACTCATCAGCCACACTATCTTTGATGAATGCGGTGATACTCTCAGCATGGTGCTTGTGAATAATTCCAACGGAACTCTGCAGATACTCAACCATTTTCTCACTACATGATCCAAAAAACTGCAAAGATGACCAAGATAAGATTATCCTCGTTAAAATGACATCCTTTATAATTCTAATAAGTAATAACTAATTTTAAAGAGATGAGACTCAAAAGGTGGAATACTTGAATTTATCCAATAATCAAATGAGGCCATACTTACATGAATGTCAGTACTATATCAAATTAGAAACAAAACCCAATTAAAACATTTACAGTTAAACTAGATCTTCTAGAAATGTCATGGAAAGCAATGAACTCAACATTTTAGATAAGATTTAAAAAAAAATCCACAAACTCTCATATGATACCATACTTACAAACAAAAATCAAATCATCACAGACTTCCAGTTTAGTACTTATGATATGAGCAAGGTAAGCAAAATTGTAACCTCAACATTTCTGAAAAAATCAGAGCAACTCTCGTATTAGAGACCATACACACAACTAAAAATGAACTCATTTGAGTTTGGTCCTAGAAATAAAGCAACAAACACTACAATCTATCATTTCTAGTGTTAGTTATTGTTGAAATATATATATATACCTTATCTCTGTAGAGTTGCTTGAGGTCAGCAACACCTTCAATTCCCTTGTCCACGAGCTTCCTGGAGTTCCTAGGCCCAACTCCTGGTATCGTCAGCAAATCGGGATTCCCAACCAGAGGCCCGTCAACGGGCCGTCGATTCAGCCTCAGAGCCTTATCCTCGGAGCCTCGCTCTCCAGTCACCAAGCCCTCCGTAGCAGCCGCAGCCGCTGCAATGACGGAGCCACCATCGGAGGCGGTGGTGTGCAGCCACGCCGACGGCGCGAACAAAGCTCGGTTCTGAAGAGCGCAGCGGCAGAAGGTGGAGTAGTGAGTCGCGGCGCGAAGGAGCGTGGGAAATGGGGCTTGGGGGATAAACCCTAAGCGATGAGTACTGAGAGAGAGACGCGGAGAAGAAGGAGAGAGACGGAGGAGAAGCTTATGCATCATCGGCAGAGCATTTGAGTTCAGTTCAGGCTTGGTGGTGTGCTTCTCTGGCTTGGCTCTGTTCTGTGCTTTGCTCTGGCTGTGTTGTGTATAGTATGGAAGTTGCGAAGAGAGATAGTGAGAGAAGGCGGGAAGAGAAAATAAGGGTTTTTGGGGTATTGTGCTCTCCCACTCCCACTTTTGTGTTCCTCTTTTGTTTTTGTTTTTTTTTTAATATTATTATTTCGGTTTATATTTAACCCAATTGTTAACTGTATTTTTTTTGTGTTTTAGAAATGGAAAGAAAATGTATTTTTTTGGAAACATTTATATACTTTTTAAAATATCAATACTAAAGAAGGACAAAATTGATATGAAGTATTAAATATAGATGTCAAAGGTTTTTAGAAATAATTATTTAATATATTTTAAATTTTACTTCATATTACTTAACGAAAGAAGGACGAGAACTGATAGTAAACACTATTTTAGATTTATATTTAAAAGTTCATGACCATATTGTATTTTTATAGTACAAAGTTGTTTAAAAAAATAATGTATATATAAAGTGCAAAGGACATACAAGTAGTTATAGGTTTTGAATGGGGTCACACTGTCACTAATTTTATTACTGTTGTTAGAGGTATTAGACAAAAGGATTCACTTTCTCCATGTATTTTTATCCACTTTCTAGAGTTCCTTTCTAAGAACAATCTCTCAAAACTTTGATATTATGCTTTTTAGCCAAAATACCATTTATGGAGTTAAGTATGTCTTGAATAACTTATGTTCTATGTTTGGCCAAGACATTAGTCATATGAAGTCAAGAAATTGTTTCTCCTTAATTTTTTAAATTAGGGTAGTGTTGGTTCTTCAAAAATAATCACTCGACACGTGTGTTTGTGTTAGCTGATGGGGAAAAAATTATGTGAGAAAATACATCAAATCTATATATTCAAGACTACAAAATATTATTAAGTGTTAATGTCACATTTACGCGTATGAGTCAACAAGTAAAAAATTATTTTAGCATAATTTGAGATTGTGTTGATCGTGAGCTCGTTTCAAAAACTCACGGTTAAAAGCTACAAGTGAAATCTTGTTTTAACTATATTTTTTTGTTACTAACATAAATAGTTAAATTGGAGATATCTAATTTGAGTGATGGGGCCATTTTCATTGAGTTCTTGGTCGTTACTGTTTAAGTACAGCATGTATAAGAGATAAACTCTTTTTGTGCAGTTGTGGTGGTGATATTATTTAATTATTCTTAAGAACATCCCCAAGGACAAGGCCAGCTCAAGCTTGTTGAATTTACGGGTGGAGTGACGGAGAAAAAGTCAAAAATAATTCATGTGTATCACGTTTTCCTATTCTGTTTTGTTCTATTTTAAGCCTATTAAATATCAATTGATGGTTAAAAGAATATTTAAAGGAATGTATCCGAGATACACAAAATGTTGTCTAATTCATATTGTGGGACCACTACTCTCACTATTTACTCTTTAAATGCTTTGACTGTTGGATTATTATGTTTGAGTGTTATTTAAAGCTGAATACTCATTTAGTAACAAGAATTTTATTATTATTATTTAAGTTACATAATATGAGTAACTTTACGAGAGATTGGCAGGTCCAGCTAGGGCATTTTACAGGGAAGGGAATGGTGTGGCGGACTGTTTGGCCAACATGGGATGTCATAGTGGGAGTGGCTTGGAAGTGTTTCATACTATCCCGGAGATGGTGGAAGATGTTTTTGTTGTGTGGATCTCATTCTCATGTCGGAAGCGGTCATCTGGACACACATTTGAGGCTCAGTTAATTAACAGTGTGTTACTTGTGCAAACCCTCAACATGACTTGGAGCTCAGCAGGAAAAGGCCCTCACCAAGACTTGGAGTTCAGCAGGACTTGACTCAAAAATTGATTAAGTTAGAAACTCTTACTAAAAAAAAAGAAGACCAGACGACGACGTATTGAGATCTTAATTTTTACCTTACAAAAATAGTTCAATCAAAGATTCTAATCACATTATTTTGAGAACTTCGTTTACAATTAATGCATAACTAGCTATTCAAAATGAAAACCGAACAATAATTTATTTTTAAGATAAAAATGTGAATTATTATTTATTTGTTCAATGAAGTTGGATAATTCATTGTTTCAAAAATTATTGGCAAGGAATGGGAGGAGAGAAAATCCAATACTTAGAAAACAGGGTGTGGGCCTTATTGGGCCTGGCTTGACAAGAAGAGGTATTACAATACAAACAAGTACTAGTCTATTTGGACTGCCTTATTGGGCCTTCTACAACTTCTTTTCCTTCCCAAGATCCAACTCAACAATCCATTTTGGGCCTAACATTTTCTCTAGTAATTGAGCCCACCTATCAAATATGTGTAATACTTTATCTATCATCAATACAATCACAAAATACACATTTGATTCAATTCTTTATGCATTTCTTCTATCACATTTGCAACATACATATTAAAGTAAATAACTTAAACCGAATAAATCAGGACGTCTCATTAAATTTCATTCGTATTCGGAACAAGTCACAATTTGTGAGTGCTTAGCTTTTTACCGAATTAAGTCATTTTAGTGAGGTGATTTCTTCTGATACGTTACTCGCTTTAAGCTATAATCATCTTTTTTTCTTTTTTTTTTAATATTTCGTATAATTCAAAAATATAAAAAAAACTCTTAAAAATAATAGTAAACCATCTTTATTCACAGAAATACCAAGTTCATATACAAGTAGGTGGCAGACAGATTGAAGTGGTTGAAAATTAAGCTAATTAGTTTTTTAATTAACAAAATTTGTGGTGAAGCATGTGATTTGTGCATGTGGAGATGAATTATTTAGCTTCAACTTTCAAGTGAAGAAAAATTATACAAATTTAAATCTCACCATTATTGTATACTAACACACACATGAGTGAAGATTTTTTTAATTTTTTATAATGTTGATTAATATGAATTATTATTTTTTTTCCTTGTCTCCCAGTAGTGTTGAGTCCAGAGTGTAAGTACATGTTATTTGAAGTAGTGTTCAGTGTTCACTAATTCAAGTAATTTTAATTAATATTTTTATCATCAACCACTTGCAGATGTTGCTGTTTTCTTCAACTTCTTAAAACTCTTTTTTTTTTTTCTTTCTAGAAGTATGACATGTCCAGGTATATATATATTGTTTCTCATTTTATTAAAAAATAAGTATTATATATATGTATGCCTACTATTTATTCAACAATATATTGAATAATTTTTTGTTGGATAATATTGAATTTCTATTCATTCTTGACTTACTTGTATGATTTTAATATCACTCAATAAATGATATTAATTTATTGACTTATCTAGATTCTATAAGTTGTTAGAATATCTTATTATAAGTTCTTTTTTTTGATATATATACATATATAACCTTATTCATATATATAAAATATTCTATGAAACACAAACAAATTTATATATACTTCGTTCAATTTTTTTTACATATATAAATACATTCATTAATTAGATGAAAATCAAACTCAAACTCATTTTTGTATATAAAATAAAATGCTAAGAAGCTCAACTCATATCTATATTTTTGGTACAAATTAATATATATATATATATATATATGTACGATAGTTGTGTGTTAAATATAATTAATTAATTAATATTAGTGCATTATCTAGTAAGGGTTGACACTAGAGAGTGGTGATAAAGATAGTAAATGAATTGATAGTGCCACAAAACAATATTCACTTATAAAATAACAAAGGACAAATAAATTAGGTGTTGAGTAACGTGAAATGCCTACCTTTCTAGAACACAACTAACTCATACACCTTTTTCTCCTTCTTTTATATAATAATCCATCATATTTTCATTCCAGTCATGAGACATTTAGATTAATATATTCAATCAATTATCAAGGCATATCGAACATAACGGTTTAAACGTTTTGAATTCTTTTTGAGGTCTCGAATTTTGCATAGATAAAACTGCTTCCATGTATATATGGACGATATTATTTTTAAGATTACTTCTAGGAAGACTTATATTATTGCTGATTTTCTTGCTAATTTCATTCCTTATCCTAAAAAAACAATTGAATAAACTTATCCAATCAAATAAGCAATGAAATATTGATTTATCCATCATAAATTCATAGTAACTTGAAGTTGTCCATGTATTCATATTTCATACAACTAGATAGATACTAATGATAAGATAGTGATGGAGCAAGAAAAAGTGGGGGAGGGAGAGAGAGAGATGATGGGTGCTTCATATAATTTTATTGGAAATGGATTTGGATTTGGGTGGTGGTTGGTGGGTAGCTTGGTGATTGATGTTTACATGTTGCAACAACCTGTGTCCCTTGTCATCAATTCATGGGTGATATATTATTGGCATGCCATGTGTTTTGCTACATCATTCAATTTTCAATACCAATCCTTTCTTCTTTCTATCTTTCACTTCCTTCTTATCTTTCTATTCTATTCTACCTACCTACCTTTTCACTTTTGTCCCTTTCTCATTTCTTTTTCAGATAAGCTCTCCCATTTCTACCATTTATTACAATAATTTTTTTTATCAGCAACGGGATATCATACTCGAAGTAACAATATTTCTACTCCATTTGGGAGCGTCACCCTAAACCCCACCCCACAAATCTCACTCCGTACCGTCGACAAAGAGGCTCGAACTTGAGACCTCATAAAATATTCAAAGTGGTATTAACCACTTGGCCCAACATGTCTTGGTATTCATTACAATAACCTCATTTCTTCATTTCATGAACCCATTGCTAATAATTGGTTTTAGGGCCCTATTTTGCTTACCCACAGTCTCATACATCCTTCTAATTATCAATTAAAATCTAAAATTAGAGTTTTTATTTAGAGTTTAGACATGGTTATAAGTAATAGTCCACCAATTGCATGCAAGAAGTTGGTGAATAATATTTTTATGAGTATACACCGCACTGTTTATAACAATTTTCTCTTTTTTTGAATGTGTATGATCAATAATATTGTTTTAACAATTATCTTAATTGATTATAATCAATATGACATATGACGTATGGATAGACAGTTACAATTATTCATGTGAATATTCACATGTCAAAATAGTAAAATTTAAAACAATAGTGCTGTAATTGCCAAATCTATCTAACCCTTAAGGTGATATCAATTGTACATGTGAATTCAACCTTGAATTTCATCTTTGGTGCCTAATTAAAGCCCATCATGTTCTACAAATCCACACTTTTTTCCAACCCATCCATTAAGTAATTAATACTATTTAATATTTCAAAATGACTTGGCACAATTAAGCTCAACACACAACATATATATTTAGGTTAGGTAAGTTGGTACTAACTAGAAAGCTAGATGGCAACCACAAGGTGTGTATATGTCATAAAAGAACATGATAATTCTTAATGCTTACACATATATGTACCAATATATAAATATATTCACTACTTTTTCAACTACCAATATTGGTGGACATGTTATGTTTCATATGCTTATGCTTCACTCTATATTTGTGTGCAGTGCATGATACACTATTGCCCTTACTACCTATTAGCCTATTAGTCCATTCAATTATTGACACCTTCTATACTATCAAAGATTTCAACATTAATAAACTCCTTATTTTGTTCTAATATTTGGAGTGCACAATCGGAATAGCATCCTATACTATCTCATAATGTTCATGTATAAAGCTCATAATTACTATTGAATTCAAATGCAATTGCAACATAGTAACTTGAAAAAACTAGATATTGGGTAAAAAAAAGTAGATTAATTAATGAAGTCATAATGTTATTGAGGATTGTTGTTACTCCATCAACTACACACTTCTATTATCTCCTAGTACCAAAAAAAAAAAAAATCTCCCGATTGAAGTCTCTCCGATGTTCAAGTTAGGTTATATCATTGGGAGAAAGACTAATATCTTAGACATTTTATTCTTACCTTTACTGTTACACTTACCTTATTTATATGATTGTTGATTCCTGATCTTTATATGTCGTGTGAAGATATTTTTTTGTCTTGTGCGTGAAGTCACCTTCAACTTATGAATCAGAGATTTTAGAAGGCCTATTAATTGACCCAAGTTGTGACATACCCTGTTGCGGCTCTAATGTGGGAAATGGATCGTCCTTCACCAATAATTGTTTAATAATTAAAATAATGTAGTCAAATCCCTATTTTGCGGTTAATTTACTAACTCCCACAATAAAAGGCTAATAAAATATGAAATTAGTGACAACTATTGTGTGTCATAGAATGATAGGATGTTAAACTAAAAGAAGAGCTCACTTAACAAGCAATAGCAACATGGATGATGAAAGATATGTGCAAACAGTTGGCTAAAGAGTTTCATTTTATTTCAAATAAATATTTTTAAACAGTCAATGTACACAATCATCATATATACAAGTAATTAGTTTGGGACTTTATATCATTCTATTTATACCTAATATTTACTTCAATAAAAAAATTATTACTACTATAATTTAATAATACAAAAATAAAAGTGGTAATAAATATAATGAACATGATTTATTTTACTTTTTTCCAAAATTCTACTATTATTACAATCGTCCCTAAAAAGTGGGTAGTGTTTGGTTGGCCAGAAAAAAAAAATCCCATTCCCATTAAAATTGTTTGGGAATCACAATATTATAAGGAAAAATGGGTACCTAATCTCACTGTATCTGCACATGACCAAACCTTTAACTAACCAACTGTTTAATCCCTTTTAGGATTAGTTTAATCCTAATCAGAGATTCGGTTACCTACCTCCCAAACACATCACATGTTCCTTTCTCTCTCCTCCAATCACATTGATGCTTAAATTCCATTTTACTTTACAAAAATCATATTGGGGAATATATAACACCAACCTCACTCACTCACTCTCTCTCTCTCTCTCATGGCCTAATTGCTTCCATCCTTTTGTTTTTGTTTTGGTTATTTTCTTTTTCATTTTGGCTTATGGTTCATGTTGCCCACAACATTTCATTTTATTCATTTTTTATCCACATTAGAGTGGAAGTAATTGTAAAAATATATTTCATGATTGTAACTATTTCGTATGAAATTTGATTAGGAACCCTTGATCGGTGCGCTAAGAATAGGCAAGTCGCAAAGCTACGACTGTTCAAAGGGGGTAATACAAACTCATCCAAATCAGACTCGGACCGTTCTAGGGGTTGTGTGGTAGCCTAAAGCCAAGACCAACTAGATTACGGGTCTAGGATTGGATTAACCGGAAAAAAATGTCTCAAAGATGACTGAATGGAAACTAGAAGGATCTGACCGAACCTACTTGGTCCGGTCCATGTGGGGTCGGGACACGTATGGATAAGACCAAAAATTATCAATCCTAAACAAAGCCATTACATACCCACTTTCTCACCGCTCAATCACGCCTACCACGTCATCAATTTGACTTTCAAGTATAAGTACTTCAACCTTAGTAATAGGAAAGTGAAATCTTTATATTAAGAAACATCTTTCTGTTTTCTCTCTATAACTATCACCGAAACTTTGTGGTACCAAGGACTCTAATGAAAAAGACGATGAACATCACGCTCGAAGTAGTTTTTGGGTGCACACTAATATATATTTTCACTTAACACATATTCTTCATGTTTTGCGATCACGAACTCGATTCTATCCTTCAAGACCCATACTCGGAGCTCTTAAGATTTTGGACATACCCATTTTTAGAACGATTTTCTTGACACATAAACAATAATAATTTGACTCCGAATGAAAGAGATTCATCAAATTCTAAATAGAAGTAAAATTTATTTGTACTTGTTTGTCAAGACAAAAAAATTACACCATGAAGTGAAAACTCCAAGTTAAGTGCACCATCTTATGTTAATAAAGAGGAACAAAGGAAAAT
Organism: Pelargonium nanum; assembly: GCA_036897485.1. Taxonomy (NCBI): domain Eukaryota; kingdom Viridiplantae; phylum Streptophyta; class Magnoliopsida; order Geraniales; family Geraniaceae; genus Pelargonium; species Pelargonium nanum. The sequence goes on along the minus strand of JAYMTF010001404.1, from coordinate 8,662 downwards.
AAGAAGATAGAATTTAAGAAAGAGTTTCTCATAACAACCTGTTGTTGTGTCTAATAAACTATGTGTCCCTAGCAACTTGAAATTGACTGTATTAGATAAAGTTGATAATATTTAATACAATTATTTAGTGAGGTTGGTGAGTATGTAGGTGGAGAGAGAGATCTACCATTCTTTGTGGACCCTCATGTCATGGCCTATATATACACATATGAGAGATGAGATACCTATAATTTATATAATTAATTAAGCAATTATTAGCATGTGATGAAGTTCATGGTTGGTAGGTCTACCAAATTCCTTATCATATTATTTCTTTTAAATGTTCTAGAATGTTTAACTAATTGTATTTGCTAATCCATAGACTTAACACCTTATTTGTGATTAGTGTGGTTCAACTCTATATAACTCATGTGGTTTGGTACAACACATAATGGCAAAACTTACATAGTTTTACTTTTTGGTATTAATTAAAAGCTACCCTATATTCTCATTTGACTTAGTTAACAAATTTCAATTGCAAAACTACTAGATGACTCTATTTTTATATGACAACATTATTTAAAGATCAATTTATAGCCATATGGGGCATCTAAGAAAAATAATTTTTTGAATTTTTATGTTTAACCTAAAGTATCATAATATTTTAAATTAATTTATTGAATAAGTTCTATTTGTCTGTGGTCTCCTTTTTTTTCTTCTTCATGTAATCTTCTCAAAAGTCAAAACCCATCATATTAGAAAGAAAGAACAAAAACTTCTTACAAGTTACAAGAATAATAGTAAGACAAAAATAATTAAAAAAATTAACTACATCTACATGCAAAGATTTTGAAAATGAGTTATTTAAAAAAATCATATATCTTGTCTGTAAGCAGTTATCAGATTATGTGTTTCAAACCAAAAAATAAATCACCCTCATCAAATCAAATAGTGGATTTAAATTAAAATCAGCAAAAAAAAATGTATTTTTTTGGGCAGTGATTGATTGAAGTGGTAAGTAATTTAAAGATGGAAACTGAATTTGAATGAAATGGTGGTTAGAATTTACTTAAATAAACATGAAATTGGAGTTAGGTTGATATTCAAATTAATAAATTGGTGTATAAAATTGATTGGGAAGTGAAATAATTAGGTGATGGGATGGTAATGGTAATGGAGGTAGTGGGATGGGTTTGATTGAGATGAGACATAGAGAGGCATATATGCCTAATTTTGATGCAAATCCAAAAGGTTGTGTTGTTTTTGGAGGTATTTATTTCTGCCAGGGAATTGCTTCTATACCATTTCCCATCTTCCCACCACCACTACACTATGTGCTCTTCTTTCTTGCCTACCTTGCTTCCATTTCACAACAATCATCAAATACATATACATTTCAATTTCAAAAGTAGCTACAAATTCATGTTTTCATAATTTTATATCCGACCTAATGTGTTCGTTTTAAAGTTGAATTCGAGTAATAATCAAAATCAGCATTAGCATATCAAAATTGGATAATTTATTTGTAAAATAACGATGTTACGCTGATACATTTAACTGATTGAATAGATTAGATTTCTCAGTCTGATAAATTAGTTGTAGATGATAGTTATATTATCAAAATCAAATTATTATTTTTTTCTTTTATAGTTTTGTGAGAGTGTAATATGTAATAACTTTGGATTGAATTGGGTCGCAAGGAAAAATGCAGACTATAAATGCCATGCTTCATGCACTTTTGGATAAAATAATACAATAATTGCAGTTTAAGAAACATTAAAAAAAGAAATTAAACACATATGAATGACATATATTTGGTGGCAAGAGAGATTAGTATCCACTAAACACAGTAGTTTTTGCTGGCTGTCTCTATTAAATACTTCACTAATTTGCCAATCAAATCATTATTACACCTCACCCAACAAGGTTGGTTAATTATTTCAAATTTACTTTCCATCTTCAATTCAATAATTTTATGTCCATGTGATTAGAATTTGATTGATAAATTGATAGAATTGTATAACAAATTTAATAGACCAATTTAACTTTCGATCGAATTTTTATAACATCAATGTGCACAGAATATAATAGCTCATTGACAATGAAATCAAAATTGATAACTAAAATAGATGGAAACTACAATAGTGAATAGTAAAAAAAAATGTGAATTTCTTTTTCTTCTTTCTATGTCATAACATATCCAAAAATTGAATTTGAATACAGAAGATTTGAATTTGGTTGCGCTCTAAAGAGAAATGGGTGGTAGGTGAAGTAAATGCATTAATTAATTAATTAATAATTAATTTATGAATCTAATAATACCATTTCTACTCATCTGGCAATTCCTACACATCTCACCGCCCTGAAACCCTAACTGACAGCACAAACACACCGCCGGCGCTTGCGCCACCGCCCCAAACAGCTCGTACGGCTGTTTCTGCAGCTTCGACTCCGCCGAGTTAGCCGACGACGATCCGCCCCGACTCGGAGCAGCCAGGCCTATCGACAGCTCCAGGTTCAGCTCCTGACTTTGGTGTTGCTCCGTCGTCGTCGTCGGCGGCTGGTCCTCGTCGGTGGTCATGCCGCTGGTGGTGCAGTTGCCGTCGTCGAGCGAATCGGATTTGATCAGTTTGGCCGGGCTGGAGGTGAAGCCGAGAGAGGCATGGCCGGTCATGAGATTGATTTCCGTGGCCGGAAGAGGGACGGAGGGGGCGCTTCGGAAGTCCAATTGCGAGGTTTTTGCGGCGGAGGAGGCGTCGGAGAGAGGGCGGTGAGTCTGGGGGTCGAGGCCGCGGCTGATGAGCTTCCTCTTGATGTGAGTGTTCCAGTAGTTTTTGATCTCGTTGTCCGTCCTTCCCGGCAATCTCCCAGCGATCAGAGACCATCTGAAACCACACCAATTCCACAAATCAGACCTGTTTGGCGCGCGAGAAAATAAAAATCAAACAACACAGAAAAAGGAAAAACAAAAATTACTTGTTGCCGAGAAGACTGTGGAGCTTGATGATGAGCTCGTCCTCCTCATCCGTAAAATTGCCGCGTTTCAGGTCCGGCCGGAGGTAGTTGATCCACCGGAGACGGCAGCTCTTGCCGCATCGCAGCAATCCTGTAACAAAAATTCATCATTCGTCACAACCTATACATAGAATCCATCAAATTTAGACGAAAAAGAAGGGAATCGAACCGGCAGCTTTGGGGAGGGAACGCCAGCAACCTTCGCCGTGGAGGCGAATGTAATCGATGAGGCGCTGGTCCTCCTCCTTGGTCCAAGCTCCCTTGTTGGTGTGAGCCTTCTCACAGCAAGGTGATCTTCCCATTCTTGTTGTTGTTGTTTAATTATGCAAATCAAATAAATAAACAAATAAACAAAACTTGAAGCTAGAAGTGATGATAGTTGAAACAAAAACAGAGAAGGAGAGAGAGATGGTGTGTTGAATATGGATAGAGGAAGAGAGAGAGGGATTTATATGAGAAAGTGAGGTTGTGACATAGACATAGACATAGACATAGACAAAGATGAGAGTAAAGAAAGATGCAATAATGAGAGAAGCAAAGGGACAAGGGGAAGAGAAAAATGAAGAGAAGAGTAGATCCTTGAGAGGAGGGATTGGGATTTTGACCAAAGACAAGTGGTTAGTGGTTGGTTTTAGATAGATAGAGAGAGAGAGAGGATTTGGTAGGTAGCTCCCCTCTCTCTCTACTTTTACGTTTCTTTTCTACCACCTTTTTTTTATTCTTTAATTTCATTAATATTCTTTTGTCCAATTATCTCACTATTTATTGTAATTACATGAACAAAACCATCCAATGTGTGTGTGATAGTGTTGGCATGTGCTGTATCTTGTTGCTCATTTTCCAATTCCATTTGACATTAATTACTATACCATTTTGGCCTCATAGAATATTCTGTGGGCTGTGGCTCTGCCTTTGACCTTCTATATATGATTCTATCCTTATGATATGGTATGATGCCCCTTTTATTTGATACTGGGTTTTCATGTGTCCAAGGACATTCTTGTCATTTCCTCTTCACCTATAAGGGTAAATGAGTTTTATAAATACTCATTCCGTTTTAACGTACGTGATCACACTGACATGTAACATATCGAATATATAAAACGAAATTTTTTTGAGTAATTTTTAATCAATACTTTAGCCATTAAAGCTTTTGACTCCAAATTATAAAGGAGGCTCATTGACGCATGTAGCCACCTTACATGTGAAATGCATGTAAGGCAAGTCGTGAGCTATGATTGGTGGAAAGTGGGCTCCACCTTGTGCTTTTAGATAACTTTAGTTTTTAGGGGATAGTGGGTATCATCTTTTGTTAGCTATGGACGGCTAGAATTAAATTTCAGTTTTACATGTATTTCACATGTACGACGACTACATGCATGAATCATTTTTCATTATAAAAAGTTTCATGTTTGTATGATGCTGATGTTTAGGTTGTAAATTTGTTGGTAATTGACTTTTCTAAGTTTGAGAAAATAAAGAAAGGTTGGAGCACTAGATTCCTAGCTCATGAACACATGGATGGAGTGTTACCATCTATCTTGGGGGTAGGGACAAGCCTTTTTCCACCAAAATGGCTTGTTTGAAATGGCTGACATGACCTAATTAATGTGTGCTATAAATAATCCAAGCTGTACATATAAAAAAAGGGAGCTTATTGTAGTGTACAAGAAAGTGGCATTTGCTTCCACATGCCTTATCCAACATGTTATCCAACTTCAAAAGTAATTTATTCCCCAACAGCAAATGGTCTTCACTGTGTGAGTTTTAACAAACAAGTTTAATAATTCATAATACCAAAGTCAACTAGTACTTACTACAGTAAATAAATACAAATCTTGGATTCGGGGACGAATTATATATAAATTCACTTCATCAACAACATATATGTACGTCGATACAAATGAATCTTTCCTTGCGAATAAAGAATTTGAAGGTCTAAACTATCAATTGTAGCGGGATTGACAAACAGTTATACCAACTCAGAAGGGATGAATTAAATTCAACATATATTATGTAACCCTAAACGAGAGTTAGGTATATTAATACATTTCAAGTAAGTTTTCTTGTGTTACCATTTTTGGTTTCTTCCGTTTGTTAAAGGGCGATGCTCTGGGCTTTCTCAGTTCACTCCCCTTCGTATCACTACGATGAAGCATATCTTGCCTTTGCAACTTGAAATTTCCCTTTCTGCATAGTGGCTTTCTCGATTCACTCCTTATCATATCACTAATCTTGTATTTCCGCTTGAAGTTTGCCCATCTGCATAGTGCATACATAGGACAAGAATTAACGAGTTAAAGAACGATGCAAGTCATTTGGAAGGCTATCTCATTCACACATTGGTGCCGATATCCAACTTTTTTGGGTCTCTCAGGCTCAGTTCAAACTAAATCATGCATGATACTGAAAAGGTTCAAAGAGCTCAGCTGCATCATACCTGATATTGGGGCTATCAAACAGCAATGCAAGTTCCTCTTAGACGGTTTGATTGGGAAATTTCCACCTTGAGTTGTGACAAATACTTCACTGTGAAGGCAAACCGTATAGCAGAAAGAAAGAAATTAGAAAGGTTGATTTGACCCTACCATTTGACATTGGGAAAGTGCATAAACTGCAACTGCTTAATTGTGCTGGTAACAAAATCAAAACTCTATTTTTCTATATTGAAAGGTTCGGCATTGAAGATAGTTTAGCTAGAAGCTTCTATATAATAGATGTAACATGTTAAGCCATCCAACTCAAAACCAAGTGGCAATAAGTGAAGAGGCCCGTGTTACTTGTTAACTAGAAGGGAACCTTACACCTGCTGGACGTTAGACTACTTTAACATGACATGAATAAGTTTTATCTATCATCATATCGAGTAAGTTTATGGTCAAAATTTCCATAATTATCATAATAGAACTTTCACCTTCTGCAAAGAAATTTTGAAATCAAATTGAGACAATACCACAAGAATTTTGCTTAAGAGATTGGTTGGTGTGCACTGCAGATATCAAGTAAAACAGAAGATAACCTAAGTTAATATTAGATTAACTATCACCAGCAAAACATTAACCAATATGGCAAGAAAGAAGTTTAATGTGACTCACTACCTATAACAGAGTGAAAGGCCATTTTCCGTCCATTCAATTTGCACCTGGCCTTATTACTCCCGCCCTTTTTTCTGATTTTCCTCCACCAACCCCTTTCTCAAGCACTATCCATATTGCGTTTTTCTCCTCCCCACTGCTGTATTCACAACATGAAAAGACAACCATACCCCTTTAAAGTAAAAATTGGAATTCAGAATTTAGGGTAGTGTAACATTACAAGTCCAAGATAAAAAGCTCATACCATTTCAAACTGAGATGCACTGAAACATATTCCCCCTCCACTATGGTAGCTATTCTTAAGTCTTAACCATACCAACGATCAACCATTTCTCTGCAAGTGTTTTTATAGCTTCTGAAAATCTCAATGCCTCAAAGTTGGCTAAGCATCTAAACCCTTGGATATTTGAAGATACTTAATAAGCCAATATGTTGGAGAAAGGAAAATACACGCTGGCCTGCACCGTGGAATAACAACACCCCGTAGTTGTCACCTATAATGTGTTACTTGTTGTAAACTCATGACTTGACAGAAAGATTTTACACTCTTATCAAGACAAGAACTTACTGCAAAACCTAAATACGACTTTAATATTTACTGCACTAGAATATACTATATACAGAAGCACTTGCTTATAAACAATCATAAACTCATCAATGCACATAAAGGATAATAATTATGTACATGCATGACATATATGCAAATACTACTCTAAAAAACAAAAACTTATTCGTGGATATATTATGACATGAAAGAGATAAGTTGTGACCATGATCCTTGACATAAAACCAAGCTCAAAATAAATTAGCTGTTATATAATTCCGTGAAACTATGCCGCAACCACAGAAGGAACAAAGTTATATGTACACAAGTAAGCAAATCATAAACAAAACAAAACAAATACACCCTTAGATGCCATATATATTATCCTATTCTTGCATGACTGCAACCCAAGGCATGACGTCAAATACCAAGAAACAAAAATACATACCCTACCAGTAGTTGCTTTGAAAAGACCTTTTGAAGATAATTAGTAGGACTAGACCAGCGTTTCACTCTCAGATAGAATCACAATCTTGCTTATATTTTGGTGAAACCACTCAAGTATATCTGCAGGGATCTCTTTGATCACTTTTACATTATTTCAATAGTGCATGGATGAAGAAATCTTCCTCAAATATGTCACCAAATTTGCTGCAAGTGATAAAAAAGCACTGAAGATATGAGTAATAATTATCATCTCACATCAATACCTCATAGATGTTAAAAAAATGGAACAGCCAACAAATCCAGAGTTAATGAGTTTGCATATAAAATACCAAGCGAATCAGCTATTACAATATATGCAAATAATGCAACAAGTAACTATAGAATATTCTTTTTATTACTAATTACCTGGAATCCCACCAAGCACTATTTCAAGAAAAATTGGAATCATGGGAGTCACATTCAGAAGCCATGCTACCGCCACTACATCACATATCTGTGTTGAAAGAACTGAAGAACTTGTCAACCAAAAAACATGCTACACCAAAAAACAAAAGTTCAAATCACTGTCAATAACATAATAACAAAACTACATATCGTATATCCAAGCACATTGCATATATGGTTTACATCTTCTATAAACTATGTTTAATTCATAATGATTATCAGTATGTGTATACGACACATACCAAATGTTCACAAATCTTTATATTCAGTGGCCAAACTGAATCCATCAATAAAATGGCACCCCGTTCAATAGCGATACCAAATCCAAACTGAAGAAGGAATATATTAATGCCAACTCCTACCGTCCTACCAATACAGAACTATGACCTATATAGAACTACCAATCACAACCTTTATTAAAACTATGAAACATTTGAAACATGTAATGTTGCCAATCCAATCAAGCCCATATCCAGCTCCTTCTCGCATTATGTCCTTCCGATAATGAATAACACCATGCGTGTTCAAAATTATACTATATTAACAGTGAATTGCGGCGTGTTTGGTGTCCTCACTGTTTTCCTCCATGAGGCAATATTGGTTCTCAAAATACTGAGCCTATCCATCTAATGCACTCTAAAATTCAGACCAGTTCCTAAATTCATCAAGAAATATGAGTCATAGTGATTTTGCGGAACTAAATAACAACCAATGGAACTGTCAATGTACACCAGCATAGCCCAATTCAAGCGCAACCAAATCAAAATCCATTTCACACAACATAGATCAATTCAAAAATCAGACCTAAAGGTAATGAAATGCAAGCACTTTGAATCTTCGTAGCAACAGTAAAGAAAAGAAACAATACCGCATGGTAGCTTCCATTGCTGTCCTCAGACTCCATGAAAGGCCGGAGATTCTGAAAAACCTGAGAACTCCGGTAGACCGATTACGGCGACTGCCGCTAACAACAAAACCGTGCTTCAAATCAACGACCTCGTAATCCATAGGGCTTAAAACTGATCCACATCGCCGAATGTACATCAACGGCGCCGGCGCGAACAAGAGCACGCCTCTCCGCCGCTCTCTCTTCTTTTTCTTTTTGTGCTTTATGAATCGGGTGGGGCTAACCCACACG
>JAYMTF010001403.1:0-23630 GCA_036897485.1 Pelargonium nanum | reverse complement strand
CGGTTGCAGAAGATGAACTAATGAGGATTCTCATTCTTACTCGGAACTTCTTACCTGGATATCATCAGGTTATTAAAGGAGAATGGAATGTTGCAGGGATTGCTTACAGAGCATATGATCTTGAAGGGAAGACAGTGGGAACAGTTGGTTGTGGACGTATTGGCAAGCTATTACTCCAACGATTGAAACCTTTCAACTGTAATCTACTTTATCACGATCGCCTCAAGATGGACCCAGAAATGGAGAACTTGACAGGGGCTAAGTATGAAGAAAATCTTGATGCAATGCTTCCCAAATGTGACATATTAGTTGTCAACACACCTCTTACAGAGAAAACAAGGTAAACTTCTTGTCATGTTCATATCCTTACTCTTATGCAGTTTCCTGCTTTGAAGTGTATTGACTTGTTTTAACTGCTATCTCACCCCTGTCTGATAAGGTAATAGAATCAGTAGTCAGTACATACATTTATCCCCACAAAAATGTTAGATCCAAATAATTGCTGTTTTTCAAGTGTCGAGAAATATGGAACCCTTCTCAACATGATTGCAGCCAAGCTGATATACGTTGACAGTTGCATGCATATAAGATGTGTGTTTGGGTGCTTTTTATTTGAGCTAGCGATTACTTCTATGGTATTTGAAAATGGAGTTGTTCAATGAACTTACCTGGATTTTGCTTCTGTATAACTCAGAGGGATGTTTAACAAAGATAAGATTGCGAAGATGAAGAAGGGAGTCCTGATTGTTAACAATGCCAGAGGGGCAATTATGGATACGCAGGCAGTTGTTGATGCTTGCTCCAGCGGACACATTGCAGGTATTGACATAGTAACTAAAAAGCTGGCTGAAATTTAATGCATTTTGATGAAGGTGGAACCTATTTCTCATATACCTGAGATTCATATGGAATTTACCTTGCATTAAAACTTGGACAAACTATCCAAATTTAGAACACGGGTCTTGATTTCTGTTATTGAAGTTTACTTGAGAAAGGAATGTTACCTAAAATTTTGAACTGAGTTTTTATAGATGATACAGCATGGGTGCATGTAAAAGATCTGTTTGCAGTTAATTTATTTTGTTATTTGATTCTCTAGGCTATAGTGGAGATGTTTGGAATCCACAACCTGCTCCCAAGGACCATCCATGGCGTTACATGCCAAATCAAGCTATGACCCCTCATATTTCTGGCACCACCATTGATGCACAGGTACTTGGAGTTGTGAAGTTGTAATTAAAACACTCTTGCTTTAGCTGTTTCTTACCTAAAACTGACATTACGAATGGAAATTGTGCAGTTGCGGTATGCTGCTGGAACCAAAGACATGCTGGATAGGTATTTCAGGGGAGAAGAATTTCCTCCGGAAAACTACATCGTGAAGGAGGGTGAACTAGCACCCCAGTACCGTTGATTTTGTGCTCATGCTCATGAATATGTTGTGCCTAGTTCGAGTTAGCTAGCTGGTGAGTGCTCTGTGGTCTGAAAATAATATGTAGCTAGCTTTGTGAGTCTTCTTAGTGTTTCTTCGGATTCGGTAACAATGTGTGTAATAAGTGGAACTTAGACTTCATTTTGGCATGCTGCCTCAAAATTAGTCTTTGGATTGGATGTGGGTTTATGTTTATTGCAGCCTCTTTCCTCAGTCACTCGTTTGGTACCATAATTTGTTTACTGTGATTTTACCTTTGATGTTCCCCATATCGATGAGCAAAACTCAACCCTACACATACACATTCAAAGAATGGAACTTTTGTACCAAACCCAGGACTCGACCTTGACATTACTCTCAGATGAGATCACCTAACATTATTGAAGTCATTTCTTTAAACAGTAAGTAATAGTTTTGAAATTTTAATTGAATTCAAACTGATTTGATAGTTTTGTGAATCAAATACCATAGACCGGAAAGAAAGTAATTATATTACCAAATATTAACTCTAATTGTTTCACATGCTATACACATACTGTATTTTGACCCAAATTGGACACTGTTGTTGACGTGACAAAAAGTAATACTAAAAACTAATATATTAAATAATAACTTCTAACACAACATATTTATTTAAGAATAATACTTTTGGTAACCAAATTGAGTTTTATTATTATTTTTATTGTCAACTTATAAAATTAGAAGCGAGCCAGAAAGTTGAATAGGTGTAAACAACCAAATATAGAACTCAAGATCCCAACGAAGACGTAACAATTAAGCTTAAATGTTCATTAAAAAACATAATTTACTTAATATTTAATGGAGTTATGAGGGATGACGCAAACAACTGCCTACTATAGCCCTCCCCAACACGCCACCGAATGAAAGTGATAGGTACGCAAAGAATATAACTTTGGAGATGGATATGGAAGATCATTAAGCACGTACAAGAAGATTTGCAATTCGAAAGTGAGAAGAAGACTTTATGATCTCGTGACAAAGATTATAAATGTGGGAAGTAGTTAGAATTCGGGGTTCTAGGTTGTTATGCTCTGTAAGTATATTGAACTTTGAATAATCATTTGTCAAGACTTAGTTGTTTGGTTTGTCTTTCGATAAAAACATATCTTTTTTCATCTCAAAATAATTGACATTTTTTTCTTATACTCTCATTTATTTTTGTTACAACAAATGTGTTTGTAACGCTACTAAATTGAAGCCAAATCCGATTAAAGCCAAATCCATTTGACTGAAATTGAGCAATTTAAATGAAATGTGTTACCACACACACCGTAAGTTTATTTGACCAACTAATGCACATGCACAAGTAGTTTGGTGATGTTTTTTCAATTTTGCAATATGTAGAGATGAGACATGGAGTTTCCAAACCATATATGCCTACTATTTCTATTACCGAGAGTGAAGAAGCAAAATTCTTGAATTGTAATTAAAATTTCTCAATCACACTTTTCACTTGCAGGTCACTGTCAAGAGCAGATCCTCATTTAGGTGTCACTGTTTTGTTTAAGAAATTGGAGGTCTTTCATTTGCATCTTAACAGCTTCTTTAGGCAAGCTCTTAGGCTCCGGAAAGAATGCATCATCACTTCCTTCTGCTACTTTCTTTGCCTTGTCTTTGATCATCCTCTGAATCTCCGCCTGCTCCACCGACGGAAAAACAGCACAAAGCATTGTACACAGCAGCCTCTCATCTTCCTCTTCTATAGGGTCCCTCCCAAAGCAGCAGACGTAAGTTGCATCAAGAGCCTTCTCAGCTCGAGCCTCCATGGGGATGTTTGGAGTGGAAGAGTTGAGCTTGGCCCGTCTCTGCACCCAGTTTGAAAATCATATTTCAGGATAAGCAAAGACCATCTAAATTTTCCTCAGCAGGGCAGCAAGTGGTTCAAATTTCAAAAGCAATTGTTCATATCATACCCTCCCTGAAACTACCCTGATTTTTATTCCAAGATTGTAAGTAGCAGCTAACTATCGGCGTAACAACTACTCATGACTAACTAATAGGTTCAAACAAAACCTGCATCCCACAAACACTAGTGCAGCCAGGTAATTTATACGCTAATTTGAGTTTTCATGTCATACTCGTTAGGTTAGGACTATTCATTATCATAAACACCTTCCACCCGCTCATATTATTCTTTCAAATGCGAGTCAAGATCAGAACAAAATGGATTCAAATTTTGGGTTCGCTAGTTGCTACAATGGAGAAAGAATAAGCATTAGGTGAGATGAACCAACCTCTTTTGCCTCATTAATAGAGGCAATGAACTTCTGCTCCTCAAATTCGATATCATCAGAAACACGAAGATTTGCTACACCCTCCAGAATCTCCTCAGATTTGAGCAGACCAGCGCCGACTGCCGCTAGCCAGCAGCACATCAGAACATACAAAGGTTCTCCTACCTGCCCACATTAATTCAAATGGCAGCAACTCAAACTCAAACTCCAGAATATAACATACATAAGAAACTACTCGTAATGCAACACAAAACATATAGCAAATCGACATAGGAACCACAATGGATGATAAACAAATAAATAAGGTATTCCAGTTCAACCTATTTACTACTAAATTGTCACAATTTCACTGTTAATTCATAGAATTTAAAGCTTGTAATTACAAAGAAAACAGAAACTTCAGAAGCTAGATTTTCATTTCTACTATAATGAATCTAATTAAAATTACTAAAAATGAATATAAGTGAGAGAGGTGTAGCTTATACTATACCTTGCCTCTTCGCTCTTGAAATTCATAGAATGCTCTAGAATCATCGACAGTGCACTTCTTGCCAACGCGCCTCCGGAACTCAGCGAAATCGATGGTGTCGGTGCCGACGCCTCCTTCGTCGCTGAGAATTCTGGCAACCAGGCCTATTAGAGGAAGAGAACCGATGACTTTGTTGGCGAAACTGGAGAAGGAGTTAGGGTTCTCCATGTACGCTGTGACCAGCAAGACGCCATTGGAGCTGCGCGGTCTGTGCCGTGTGAACTGCCGGAAGTAGAGCAGAGATGGTGAAATTGGCTTGCAGAAAGTAGAGGATAGAGTGGTGGTGGTTGTTGATGGAGAAGAAGATGACACAACCACCATTGTTAATTTGTTGATTCTACACTGTCTTTACTTTACTGGCCTCTCGTTTATATATGTTATCCAGTTACAGCGGGAATGATTCTGTGCACTTCAGGTGCTTCGTCAATGGTGTTCGCCCGGCACAGCCCAGCCCATATTAATAACAAGGCCCATACAGCAGGCCTCCCAGTAATTTCTTTTCTCTTATTTTTTTAGAGATATTCTTATTTAATTGATTTTTTTCAGACGATTGCGGTCTCTTAAATTGACAAATAACTGCTTGTGGTCTTTCTTGTTAAGATAACGAGTTCTTTATTGATGAAAAGTTAAAGTTTTATTGGGTTTATGAAACGACGACGTAGATTCGCGGTGAGTTTTTTTTCCGATTAATGTGTACGTGGGGCAGTTGGAGGTCTGTGGCGGTTGCATGCAAGGAAAATGTGGTTTGGAAGATGATGATTCGGTTGGATCCCTTGAATCAACCATCGATTTTGTTGTCGAATCATATAGTTGACTTGGTGGTGACGATGAGCGATGGGTAGCAACTTTCTCACAATCATCTTAAGTTTCATGTGCAAATATTTCGCATTCTTCATGTGGAGGGAAAAAATTCTAGTGTCTTCAACTTGTTTATTCAAAATGATGAAGATGATTTTAGTGTGTTCGGCTTGATTTTTTATGATGTTTTAGCCGATGTGGCTCAATTTGGTAGTGTCGAGTTTTTGTTTGTGGTTTTGTCTGCAAATCGAGTGACTCACAAATTAGTTAGATCATCAACTTACTTGTCAAATTTGTCTAGATGAATCGATATTCAAATCCTTAATTTCATATTGAATTTTTTTATCGTCGGATCTGAATTAATAAATTAAAAACTCTTGTGTTAAAAAAATCAAAAGAAGTTGGTAGTTACAAACATTATGGACAAAATACTAATCTAATAAACGCACCACGTGCAAATGAATGATTGGAATTTTACACCAAACGAGAGTTGGTTTATAAAAACTCCTCTTCACAATAAAAAAAATCACAACCAACAACCTTTTTGAAACTGCCAAGCCCGTTATCAAATAAGTACAGCTAAAACATTAAACACCACACCATTTTTATAAAGATCAAAGCTGAGAAGCTTCATTGTAAGTGTGTTATACTATATTATCACTGCCTACCATGTGCATAATTTATCCAAATGATATAGTACCAAGAATTAGGTAGTGACCAAAGCGCATTAATCGTGAGAATATTTATCAGTTACATATATTTTATGATTCAGGAATAATCTCTTTATTCCCGGCACTTTATTCGTTTGAAGTGGGTTTATAGATTTGCTGTACAATAGTAATCGCTAACTGTTAGCACCGGACCGAACCGGACCGAGAAATAAAAAATCCAATTTGAGACTTGAGTGCCCTCGATTTTCTGCTGTCTTTGTCTTTCCGTTCTGTTTTGGTTTCCACTATTTTCGGACTCATTTACTCAACCTCCTTTTGCTTCAATCCTTTCCTTCCATTTCAAATTTCGTAAAGCCCTAATCTTCTCCGTTTCTATTCACTTTCTCTGTAACTGTTCACCACCACAGGCAATTACAATGGGAGCTTATTGCACTGATGAGCTCACCATGGCTCCAATCTACTCTTTCGCTTCCTCTCAAGACCTTAGATTCTCCAAGCACGTCCACGACAACGTCCATGGCAACATTTATCTCGACCCGGTAACTCTTCTCTTCCTCCTTCACTTTTAGTGTGAAACAAGAAAACGCCATTGTATTTTGCATTTGTAAAATAGTAGTTACATCGAGTGTTCTTTGTAGTCTGGTCTTGTGAATTAGGGAGGGAGAGGTTGGAAATGGATGAATAAGAGAATCAAAGAGGATTTGTAATTGACTGATTGGCTCAATTGTTTTTCATTCATGCTCCAAATTCCGAGTTTAACTGACATTTAACTGAATTTGATAGTTTGATTGTAGTTGTTGGTCAATAGATTGATGGTATTTATGTCTAA
The DNA here is from genome assembly GCA_036897485.1 of Pelargonium nanum. Taxonomy (NCBI): domain Eukaryota; kingdom Viridiplantae; phylum Streptophyta; class Magnoliopsida; order Geraniales; family Geraniaceae; genus Pelargonium; species Pelargonium nanum. Next base: position 17,116 of record JAYMTF010001403.1, on the reverse strand, counting down.
TATTAAGTGAACTTATTCTAGAATGGTGGAGCAGTTTGTTGGCTGTGTTTCTGTATAGCAATTGAAGAGATAGTGAGTTAGAGAAAAACGGTTGAATTAGATTAGGAGAAATCCAATACAGTATAACAACGATTGACTGTTACCGATTAGGATTGGAATGTGAATACACTTTATTTGATGCTGTTTCTTGTTTCATTTATTGAATCAAGCTCCAAGTTATACTTGCTGACATTCAAGCGGTTGCACTATTTGTATCAGAATTTGATTAATGAGTTTCATGGTTGTATTAATTACTCTTTTTTTCTATTGTTACCTGGCAGCTTTCTTTGAAGTTTATTGATACTGAACAGTTTCAAAGGTAAAAGTTTGTCAATACTGGCACTTAGTTATTGTGTGCTTATGTAAGTTTTCACTTTGTGATTTATGCTTTAATATCATTTATGTGTGTTTTTGCAGACTACGAGATCTGAAACAACTCGGTGAGTTTGTGGTTTTTCTTATAATAATTATTAGGGATATATTGTTAATTTGTTATGAAAATAAGCTAATCCATTGTACTCCTTATAGAGGCATCCTATTAGAGCATCAACATCAATGGGACTCAAATTGAGTCCCTATGTGTTATATTTTAATTTTTCAGTTTGGCATGTCACGTCAACAAGGGTCCTTCTCAAAATCAATTTCTCCATTGATGAGACTAAAATTGAGTCCCTAATTATCATATCACCAATCATTATTTTTTGAGGAATTTTGTCTCTATTTGTCAAATGCTACTATGTTATTGGCTAATAAGTTAAAGAAACAAAAATAATAATTGAGGTCCAGGACCTCTTTTCCGGGCCTGCCCCCCTTAGAGGATAATCTACATCAAAGGTCTAAATTTTATTTTGAGGACCCATTTGTGGTTCCAATGCATTGGGTACCATTGATGTTGATGCTCTTAGCTACATTTGTGAAATTCTATATGATTTTCTCGAGTTTTTGAATAACTGATCCTCCGGTGACTTAATCTTAGTGACATAATGAGTTCCACTATTGTCTTGTATCACTTTCTTAGCTCTTTCCAACTGCCATTCACATATTGTATAGTTAAGAGTCAAACATTTCCTCATTAATTGCAGAGCAGTTCTGTAAATGAGAGGGCTGTACATTTTTTTCATTCAAGTATGCAATCTTTATACTACGGTTTTGTTGTTAATACTAAATAAGTAACCGAGGGAAATGCTTAGGTTGTATCTGTTGTGGAACTGAGAAATAAATATTTATTTCAAATCACAATCTGGGCTACTTCTGGAAAATAATCATACTTCATTACTGCTCTTCAACTGTGAAAATGACATAATTAGCCATGTGGCTGACTTGAATGGAACTTTCTATCTTGGCTTTATGTAAAGCAACTAAGCATTTACTTACGTTGATAAATAATTATCGATACGTGATCATTTGTGTGATGCACCAGTAAGCCTGTTCCCTTGAATACTCAATTGTATTGCAGTATGGTTCTCTCCATTAGTTCATCTGGATTGATCTGTAACAAAGTATTTGATATAAATGATAGTCACCTTGTGGTGGGTGTGTTATAAAGAGTAAATGAAATGCTCTGTTATCCGACATTTATATATCAACTTACATTGCTGGATTAAACTGTTTTTCAAGACCAAATTTTGTATGTGTTTCAGGTTTGACAAACATGGTTTATCCTGGAGCTGTGCATTCCAGGTTTGAACATTCTCTTGGGGTATATTGGCTTGCCGGCGAAGCTGTTCAAAAGTTTAAGAATTACCAAGTATGAATTTCAACACGCAAATATCCTTGTACAGTTTCAGGGTTACAAAATATCGAGGATATCCGTGTAATTAAGTTTTCCAAATTTCAATCCTTGCAGGGGTTGGAGCTTGGTATAGACAGATTTGATATTCAGTCTGTGAAACTTGCAGGTACCTTATTGTGCTTCATATGATCTTACTATATTCTAGCTCAACTAATTTTGATTTATCTTCATTTGAAGGACTTCTGCATGATGTGGGTCATGGGCCATTTAGTCACTTGTTTGAACGTGAATTTCTTCCCCAGGTTATCAGTGGTTCTAAATGGTACATTGTTTTCATATATCTAATAGAATGCAATTCAATGTTCTACACTGATTTAAATTAACCCATTCCCTCCCCTATCCCATTTCCTTTCTTCAGAAGTACCCCTTTACCTTTAGAGGGATGTATATAAATATCATGAAGTTGTTTATAATATCTTTGGTGCCGTCCCAAAATGAGGTATTGTTTAATTGAAAAATTTGTCTCAAAATGAGTGTCTTCTACCTTTTTAGGAAGATAGTTATGCATAAATTACCTATTAATATGCCTACGATAAATTAGTTAAAACCCCTTGGGTTTGTAACATCAATGCACATGGGGCCTTAAGGCAATACAAACTCACTTATCCTTAGTTTTTTCCCCGAACACAATTACAAGCCACTCATTTTGGGACGGAGGGATTATATAAATTCGGAATTTGAGGCAATAGAATTCCAAATTCGTACTGGTCAAGTTGTAACGTACATATTGTTCCTTTGTTTACAGCATACCTTTATTATGAATGTCCTTGTTATTTTGTTTATATTTTTCCAATGGATATTTCTCTGATCTCCTTGTTTACTAGAAGTACATTTTCCATGTTGAAATACCACTTCCTGTTCAATTTTATGCTGAGCTAACCTCTGTATCGTACCAGTCAGTTTCTTTGAAAGGGTGTTTTTTCTTATTCACCTTGCATCATGTTTTTTTTTTCCTAGGTCTCATGAAGAAATGTCAGTGAGGATAGTTGACCATATTGTGGACGAGCATCATATTGAAATAGACTCTGAAATGGTTAAAAGGGTGAAGGTAAGCTGATATTATTTGGGATCGGCTCATTGGTGGTTTTTTCAAGTATATTGCATGCAGTTCTTATTTTAGTTTTAGTCACATTAATGAACTTCATAAGTTTGAAAAGGTGTTTGGGTTATTAAATATTTTTATTAAGCAAATAGTATGTAATTCTATGGTACTTGAATTTTCTATTTCTTTCAAAGTAGAGGTGTTCAGGTAAAGTGACTCTTGTGACCGTATAGTTTGTTGTGTGCTGAATCTACTTGTGTGTGGATGCTTTGGATCTCGGCATTTTTCTCATGTATCTTTTATTGAACTTCTATTCAGCAAGCATTTCAGTAATATTGAACTCACTCTTGTCTGATCTTTACATAGGAACTTGAATTTGGTTGTTTTTGGGCAGGAATGCTAATTTATCTTTTTTTTTATTATTATGGAAACTTATTTTTGACAGGAGATGATACTTGCTAGCTCGGAGTTTGCTCTGCCAAACGTAAAATTTCGTGACTTGTAACTCTTAAAAAGTTCTGATTTTAAACTTCTTATGCTTAACTTCATTCTCCGCCTTACGATAGTAGTGCTGTTTTCATTCCTGCCTTTGAGTAGGGTGCAAGGGAGAAGCATTTCCTATATGATATTGTTGCAAATGGTCGAAATGGAATTGATGTGGATAAGTAAGGCACATTACTCTCTTGCAATATAATTTATTTTCCACATTTGCGCTTGTCTTTTGTTGCAATATTCTTATGCTATAGAGAATATGTGATAACTTGCAGGTTTGATTATATTGCCCGTGACTGTAGAGCTTGTGGTCTAGGTAGCAACTTTCAGTTTCAGAGGTTTGTATTGATATTTGATAAATGACATTTATTTTGATATTGTCTCTTAGAGAGGGATACAGAAAACATTTTTTCATAACTCTGTTTCCATGATTTATTCTTTGCTTGCAGGTTAATGGAGACAATGAAGGTTTTGGGTGATGAGATTTGTTATCGTGCGAAGGATTGTTAGTATTTCCTGTATAGCTCGCTTAAAAATTTTACTTAAGGTTTTCATGATCTTCTGCTTATTGTTGGGTTGTTCTGCTAGATCTAACCATCCACAAGCTGTTTGCAACTCGAGCTGATTTGTACAGAACAGTCTATACACATCCAAAAGTTAAGGTAAAAAAATGCCTTAGACAAGATCTTTTTCTGCATGTTAACTCATTTTCTTCTTTTCTTTTTATAGTTAGTGAACTACCTAATTAGGATTTGTAGTCACAAAGTCTTAATCTTACAATGTTTCTCATTGCAGGCAATAGAGCTTATGGTGGTAGACGCGTTGGTAAAAGCAAATAATTATCTTGGAATTGCATCTCACATTGACGACCCTTCTGAATATTGGAAGGTTTCTAAGCTGTTTACCATACTTCTGTGAAGTTGTGTTTGGATTATTTTTGTATGGGAATGGGATTGACAATATTATTCCTGTGTTTATTTGCATGCAATATTGTCTCATGCTAGAATGTATTTAACCATTTGGGAATGAGCTTTCTATTCCCTTTTTACTTGGAGGGAATGAAATAGGGGTGGGACATTGAGAATGAAAATAAGAATGGATTTTCCAAACTCACACATTAATAGGTGATCCCATACAAAAGTAATCCAATACATTGATTTTTGTGCATACAGAAACTAAATTGCTTTCGTTCCTGCAAATGCAGTTGGATGACACAATCATAAAAGCTATTGAGACTGCTCCCAACCAGGAATTGAAGGAAGCTAAGGACCTGATTCTGCGTATTCGTCGGAGAAATTTGTACCAGGTGGTTTATCAGTACTCAACTATTATCTCATTTGAGTCAAGCATGGCAATTTATGAATCTCTTCTAGTTTGCCTGTGCTCGTTCTATTAACAAACACTTCTGTTTTCTCCATGACAGTTCTGTAATGAATATGCTGTTCCGAAGGACAAACTGGAAAATTTCAAAGATGTCACTGCACAGGATATTGTTTGCTCCCAGGTTCGTTGGCTGACTTTTTTTATTTGTACTTGTGCAGTGTCATAGTGTTTAGTGAGGGCAGCTAAATGCCGTATCTATTATTTAGTATCTTTCTTCTTAATCTTTGTTTGTTTAAACAGAAGAATGGTGGGGTGACACTTAAAGAAGAGGATGTTGCTGTCAGTAATGTGAAGATTGATTTGACTCGTGGAAAGCATAATCCTCTTGAAAGGTACTTGAAGTGTTAAGTCTGTTGTGGTGAACTTAAATAGATCTTTCCATTTATCGTTGTTACTGTGCAATATTTTTATATTTTTTAATGAACGGACCTTTTCTTTTGATGCATGTATTCTTCTCCAGCATCAACTTCTTCAAGGTACACATACTTACTTTTGAACTTTATAAATTTTGCTTAATATCATTTCTTAATATCACCAAAGACTTGTGACTCTTTGACACAGTAATTGTAATAAATGGGGTGTTACCGTATGATAAAATTATTGAATGGAGACAGATGAATGATCTGAGAGTGAATTTTTGTCGTGTAGTATGCCATCCTGATTAACACAATCCTTAGCACAATATATGAAAAATACGAAACATAAAAAATAAAAACTGGAAACAAAATTTGAGAATCCCTCGTACTTTTCCAGTTTTCCTAGTGGCTTTGTGGGGATTAGTTTCAAAGATGTAGTAGCTTAGGACCCACATCTTATTTTAAGTGCTTTCTTGCACTAGATCTCATGGAAAGGTTCTTTCAAATCATTTTATTCTACTTTTTGCACTTAATTTTGTATGTTGGTCCAATGGCTGTGCTTGGGTCAATCACATTCTATGAAGAGATGAATTTCTTGATTGTAATGCTTAAGTTGTAAGATTGTCTTTAGCAAGTTAGTACATGAGTTTAGAGGGAAATCAGAGGGGGAAAACATTGCTTTTGCAGATCATGCTTCTGTCATGCATGGGATGTTGTGAGACAGCATAATATTGTGTAATTGGGAATGTTGGGAGTAGGTATTTTTTGCAGGAAAATCTCTAATGTTGAAAGAGTAACATTATTTAATTTATAACTTACAGCGGTCAAATACAAGTGCAATAAATTTTGGTTGATACTTGTAGAACAAGTTGTGGCCTTTTAATTTTTAACTAGTTTATTTATGTTCAGGATTATGAGAGTGTGGAGAAATTCTCCATATCAGATGATCGTATAAGTCACTTGCTACCTACATCTTATCAAGATATGATTGTGCGAGTGTACTCCAAAAAGCCCGAACTGGTATGTACACTAGACCTTTTTCATCGCCATTTAATACATCTATCTCTCTTACCATTCATCCTTTTGGTAACCCATTACAGGTGGAAGCAATCTCTGAGGCATTTGAAAACTTCCAGCTGAAAACATATGGCATCAAAGCACAAGTGCATGCTACACCAGAGAAGAAGAAACGACACATATGAAGCATCCACCAGGAGATTGCACCTCCTCTATTATATATCTTAAAAGTAGTTGGGTAAATATAGAATATGAACGAAACTTTCCAATCCGTAGTTGAACGCGATAAGCTCCATTTATACAAGCACAGCGATGTTATTAAGTAGTAGATAATTTGTGTGATAATATGGTTTGCTTCCCTAAGGTAGTAGCATCAGCAAAGATCTTCTAAAGCAATATTGTATAGTATGTCTTTGCTCAATATTAATTTTGTACAAACCGATATTTGAGTTGAATTGGTTACTAAGCTGTTCTCGATCTGTTGTGTTTGTGTTCAGTGTTTGGTCGCTATCTCTACCAAGTAGTGGAAGGCAAGGTTGAGGGTGGCTCAAAATCACGGGAATGATTTAGTAGTGGCTAAACAAAGTGGTAAGTCTGGACTCGTGACTCTCATCTAACTCCAACCAATCTATAAATATAACCCAACCCAAGTCCCAGCCTGTGAGACCTCTTTTTCTACATGAAAGTCAAAAGGAGGAGGCTTCACATGAATGGCTTGGTTTGGTTATCAAGTGTCAATTTATCATGTATTTCTTTTATAGGAGTTTGATTTTGTGTCTACAAGACATTGTATAAAATCAGAACCTTTTAATTAAACAAAAAAGAAGAAGATTTTCCATCTAGGATTGAATAAATGTGACATGAATGGAGGTATATGATAAAGCCAAAACATGGGGACGGTCAATGTAACATATTTTAAGCAATTAGGATCTTAATTGGTACTACATGAAACACCAGTCATTGACCAAATAACCTTTTCAAGTCAAACAAGTACAGAGTGTGTCCTAACATAACATAAAATGATAAAAATAGTTTTTTTTTAATTTATTTTTAATATGAATATTTTATTTTCAAAGTTGATATTTAGTAGTTGGATTCCAACATACTCAAAAGATTGGAGAGCATTCAATTGTTCCCATCCCTAGCCAGCATCTTAATTTTTTTAATTGTATTGAAAAATATAAACAAAACATGTACGCATGAGAACCATCAAATATAATAGAATTAGTCTCTCTCTACTAGAGTCAAAAACTGAAAATATTCGTAGTCGAGCAATAGCAATAGCATCATCTTTGTTTTGATTCATTTATTGCACCGGAGAGAAGGCACCATCTGGTGATGGTCTGGTCTTTTTGGTAGTCATAATATAATTATGTTACAAAGTGACTGTCTAGCTCTCACAATAGACAACGCAACATGCCTCATATTTGTAGAAAAACTCTCCAACTCTTGTAGTTTCTGGTTAAAATTTATTCTTACACTCACGTGAGTTTGTCAATGGTGTGCTACCTTGCACAGACTACGTTCACTACTAAAATTCGGGAAGCCCTCGAGAAATTTGATGGTGTCAAAAGATGTATCATGTAGCATTGCTTATGAGAAAAATAAACTTACATAAGAATATAATACACAAGAAAATAAGAAATAAACTCTAATATTAATTGACAACTATATTATTAATGATATATCTTTTATAACATGTAAATTTTAAGATATCCCATGGATATGTTTTCAATAATTATTTGTTTATCACTTTGAGTTATAATATTTTAACAGAAAGAATCAGTTTTATTTTTATTTATCAATTTAGCTGTGATAGATTTTTTTTACACATTATTCTTTACTTAAGTGCTGAATACTGTGAAAACACACTCATCATATTTGTGTGCTTCATTATCATCACTGATTTGGTGTGCATCATGAAAATGCATTCAGATATAGTCACAACACTTAATTCATGATACATTCATCTATAAACAAACTACACAAGCTAGCATTCAATAAATTTTCTGATCATCATCAATACTTATAATAAGATTCAATAACATATATATATATCAGTTATCAAATTCAGTAGTTTCGTATATTCGAAAGTCATGAACAACGCATCGAATCTGCCCGAGGGTGTGGTACTATTGCCCGTGAACTGCGGAGAGTTCACGGTGAAACTGGGAGTGGAAGGTCCGACGAACATTCTTGCTATAAAAAGGGCAATGGAGGAAGAAATCGGCATTGAGGTCGCGAGACAGATTCTGAGTTCTGCCTCCGATTTTTCTCATGTTTTTCCTGATCATCACAGTTTCGTTGTCCGCGGACACGTCCTCTTCTTCCGAGTCCGCCCACTGCCACTCGGTACCAAGATCAAGATTACAGTCTCGCACTTCACCTCCCTTTACCAGCAAGATTTTGAGGTTCAAGAAACCGATACTGTGATGTCGCTGAAACAAAAGATTCGAGCCAGCGCAGAGTTCAACATCATGATTGCTGAGAACCTAGTTCATGACAAGCCCGAGTATATTCTTGCTGAAGATTTGCTGTTGATTCGCAGATTCAATGTGCTGCTGGGAAACGACTATTTACCACTGTCGGAGTACTATATTCACGAGGGGTGCAAGATCGACATGCATATATCAGTGGTTCATCGTCAGGTGTCTGATCTGAATTTGAACGCAACGGTCGAGTCGGAGCAGGGTTCATGTTCAACTAATGGTAGCACAGCAGAGAGCAGAACCAATTAATAATTGAATCCTTTTATTAACTATAGTGGGAGTACTGAGAAGACCAATAATGCTAATTAGTTGATATCCATAAACTTAAAAAATAAAATTTACAATATGTCTAGAGAAACATTTCCGGATGGTTAAAGCTTTCGTGTTGATAACGAGTTGTGAAACTAGTAGATTTATATTCAAATGCCTTCAGAACAAAAAGAAAACCGATCGAGATGTGAGATGAGACTGTTACTATATTGCTCTTGTTGGTATATCTTACAAATGTGATGAAGTACCCGTATTTACAAGACAATAGTTTCAAAAGAATTTGGTTTGACATTCTTGATATAACATTTTTCGACCGCGTGTATAAATGTTTAACAATTGTATATGATATCATTAATAATAAAGTAGTAGATCACAATATTTAGCCGTCATATGTCATCAATCACTATAATAGCATACACATAATATTTTCACAATTTTTAGTTATTATGAAAAAAATTGTAATTTTATAGTCATAGACAAATAAGTGAGTTTTAAAAGTACCTTAAATTTTGGCAATCTTATAATCTTATAAGCACGAGACAAGACAAGTGAAATAGACAACGCATTAAACATAACCAAACTCATAAACTTATGATAAAATTTATTACTATCAATGCACACGGTCTAACATTGTAAAATATCAGAATTACAAGTCTATATGTAAAAATCTCACATGGATCCGAGTTAACCTTATTTTTCACCTGATTAATAATATGCCATGATCTCCTCCCAAAGAACCAGACTTTTTACTACTTCCATATGTAACCATTTAAAAAGAAAAAATAAATAGAAGGCTCGACTCACGATTTAAATCATTAAAAGAAAAGGTGCATTGACTGTGGAAAATCACAGTAGAAAATGAGCATTAACAGAGAGAGAGAGAGAGAGTCAGAAACACATGTCATGTTGAGAGAAAATCCATGTGCCCACATGGATGATTCAATACACAGCAACAAGTGAAGCCTTCTTCTCTCTCTCTATTTCTACTACTACCTCTTGTTTTGTTTGTAGCAGACCAGACCAGACCACCATTACCATTAGCTTCAAATTCCCCAGAGAACACTCTTTGTTTCTGAGTGTTTTCTTGATTTGCAGCTGTTTTTATAGAGAGAGATGAAGGAGAAGAGTGAGAGTGGTGGTGGGTATGTGAGGGCGGATCAGATAGATCTGAAGAGGCTTGACGAGCAGCTCCAGAGGCACCTCAGCAGAGCATGGACCATGGAGTCCAACAACAACAAGAAACAAGGCCAGGAAGATGAAGATGACAACAGACCCAACAACAATCTCAGGAGCAGCAGAACAAGGCAGGACTGGGAGATTGATCCCTCCAAGCTCTTAATCAAAGGTGTCATCGCTCGTGGAACCTTCGGCACCGTTCACCGCGGCGTTTATGACGGAATTGATGTTGCTGGTACCATCTCTCTCCTTTTGTTTTTCATTGGAAAGTAAAAAAGACACATTTTTTAGCAAACCCATTTCTCAAAGGTGCCATCTTTTTTGTGTTCATGTGGAATTAGCACTGATTTAGCATGCAACCAAGAACCCACTGTCCTGTTTGGTACTGTATTGTATTGGTTCATTTGAAGGTACTCAATCTCTCATTGCAAATGGGTTCTTGATGGTTGATGCTTCTATGACAGCCTCCTAGTTCCTAAAAGGAACTTCCTTTGTTACTCAGTAAGATTTGGCACATTGGGATTAGATATTTCTATGCATTTTTTATATAGTGTTCGTGTTTACTTTTGTTTTGAGGTCTGTGCTGGGTTGTAACAATGGTGGGTTGGGTTCAAAATTGAGACTTGGGTCACTGACTGCTTAATCTTATTAGCACCTATGATCTAATTAGACCTCCTCTCTTTGCCTCAAAACTTGTTTTGCTCTCTCAAATTCTTCTTGTAGTTGCTTAGAACATCAGATACTTCATTGAACTAATATTACAATTCTCCTTGTGTTACAATTCTTGCAAAGTGAACCACCTGAAACAGTAGATTAGTGTTTAGATTTCTAGGATTTCTCAACAAAACATAAACCAATTTTCCTTGTAGCAGATACCCATGTTGTTATCAGTTTTCTTCTTGTGGATTGACTGACCCTTGAACTGAAGACCACCTCACAAAATCCGTGATTCACGGGAATGGGTTGAATTGGCAGTTAGCTGCAGTAACTTCTATAATGTTCTTTTTTTCTGAACTTTCATGTGCCTTGATACTGTTGATTTGGACTCATCTCTTATCTTACTTTTTGGAGGAAATTTTTTGTGAGAGAGACTTAAATTAAAGCAACTAAATGGAAATTTTATTTTCTTTATATGGTTGGATAAGGGCTGCCAAATGGATGTACATCTAATAAAAGCCCTATCCAACTATTGTGGGCCATCTCCAAATCCTCCCATCCACATTGTAGTCTTCAACTAAAAGGCTTTGTTTAGTTGGGATTTAATGTGAAGTTTATATTTAATCATTTCTCATTATTTTTGGGTTTTGTTAAATTATTTTGCACTGTGATAATCCATGTGCAGTTAAACTTCTTGACTGGGGAGAAGAAGGCCACAGGTCAGATGCTGAAATAGCCTCACTTAGAGCAGCTTTTACACAAGAAGTAGCCGTATGGCACAAGCTTGAACATCCTAATGTGACTAAGGTAGCTAGCATATCGTGTCTTAAATCTACTCCTTTTTGTTCACGAGTTGTAATTAATGTAATTAAAGTATCTCGTAATGCCCTTTTTATTTTAATTGAGTGATAACATTTAATTGAAAAAGGTTAGAAAATAAGGAAGGTCACTATCACAAGGAGAGTGTGATCCCCAAAAGTAAATCGGTCGTTATGTGCTTCATTATTTTTGTGGATAGAGAGGAAAGCATATGAAGATAATTTTACTACTAACCAGAAACCTATTGAATGAACCATTCTTTAAATATGCAACTACTTTACCCATATTCAGATGAATGCGTTCCTTGAACTCTACTTAAGGAACGTACTAGTCTATGAATGCGTTTGTATGTTGATAGATTTTAATGCTGCTTCTTGTTTTAAGGGGCAAGAAAATGGTGTCATAGTTGGACATGAAGCCTCTTATTATATGAACTAGTGATTTACAAATTGGCATGGCGAGGGACAATAAACTATTAGAGTTGTGTCAGTGCTTAAAAACAATGTATATCAGCCGTGATTGATTATAATCATGAGTATAACTGATACTGTGATATTTGTATGGTAGTTCCCCTCACATATGCATATCTTTTTGCAGTTTATAGGGGCGACAATGGGGACATCAGATTTAAATATACAAACAGATAATGGGCATATTGGCATGCCAAGCAACATGTGTTGTGTTGTTGTTGAATATTGTCCTGGGGGTGCTCTGAAATCCTACCTCATAAAGAACCGGCGGAGGAAGCTGGCTTTTAAAGTAGTTGTACAACTGGCACTAGATCTCGCACGAGGGTCAAAATCTTATACCCCATTTATCATGTTTATAATTTATTTATCTTTTGATTCTGAAATGGTTTTGAATGGTTTCTGCATTTCAAGAATCTGCAATTTTTAAGTAAAAATTCTCAAACTCGGTGGTTGAAACTGTCTCTTTTATTTTTCCTTTTTATAGGTTGAGCTATCTTCATTCTCAGAAGATTGTCCACAGAGATGTTAAAACTGAAAACATGCTTCTGGACAAGACACGTACTGTGAAAATAGCTGACTTTGGGGTTGCTCGTATGGAGGCTTCAAATCCTCATGACATGACAGGGGAGACTGGAACCCTTGGTTACATGGCTCCAGAGGTATACACTTGATTTGCTGTAAACTAAAGTTTTGCAGTGACCTTAATTTGGCTCTCCAGTTTTCTTCTAAAGTTTGAAGGGTTTACATAGTACGGGATACCAAATAGTTAAGACTAACGTAAGTCTAATAGACCCATAGAACACGGCTTGCATTATTGTGTGCTGCTGACTGAAGTTTACTCCTGAAAAAATTATCATATCATTCTTATGAAAACTGAGCCTCAAAAGGAATTATTTCCTGCCATGTTAGCAAAGTTATGTTCTACTAGGCTACATTCTTAGATACGAGGGTTTAATGTTTACAATAAAAGGATTAGCTTTTCCTAGACAGGCTCTTTTCAGCCATATATCATGACCTATACGTGAGCTTATAGGGAAGGTTCCATATATAATTTGATTAAAAGGGGGAGACCTCATGTATTGCCGAAGCTTTGTTTGCATGCAGTGCAGCCATAGTTGTTTTTATTATCCTCTTAAGTGGAACATGCCTACTTCCACAGACGGGGTCATGATACTCTTATATACCAATCTAAATACCAACTGGCTTAAGGGTTCGGAAACTATGCGTTTGTTAGTTCTAGGTTAAGTTATATAAACTTCTACCCTCAAAGTATTAATTATTAAATGGCAGCATCCTTTCAGGTCCTAAGCATGCACTCTTAACTCATATAATAACTTGTAATGCAACAGGTCCTCAACGGCAACCCATATAACAGGAAATGTGATGTGTACAGTTTTGGCATCTGCTTGTGGGAGATATACTGCTGTGACATGCCATACCCTGACCTCAGCTTTTCGGAAGTGACGTCAGCTGTCGTCCGCCAGGTACATATTAGTATTTTGTTTGGGTGGGAGAAGTATGCTAAAAACACGACTTATTTTGCCGGCTTTAGAACATTACTTGGCAATTATAGCTCTTACTAATATAGGGTCAATAAAAGCCATTTTTACACGCTAGAAGAAAAACTAAACTTGTATATGGCAATGCAGAATCTGAGACCAGAGATACCTCGTTGTTGCCCAAGTGCTCTTGCCAATGTAATGAAGCGATGCTGGGATGCTAACCCGGATAAGCGACCCGAGATGGATGAGGTAGTGACCTTGTTGGAAGCCATAGACACAACAAAAGGTGGAGGTATGATCCCTCACGATCAGCCTCAAGGTTGTCTTTGTTTTCGCAGGTATCGAGGGCCATAAGCGATTCATCGAAGATATGGCACATTTATGAGTTCCAAAATTCTTGATGTCTGATTTGTATTTAGTTCAATTAGGATAGAGGAGGTTTAAGAGGTGAGAGTATACAGAATCTTGGAGGCTCTGGGGCTAGAAAGAAGCTTTTCAAATTCTTGATATCTATTTGATGGTTCTGTAAAGCTTTTCTTATTCTTCCTTATCTTTTCTCCTATTTAGAAGAAGAGAAAAGAAGATGAACAAAAGAGTTGTGTATGAGATTGACTGGTTAGTTTGAGCATGGATTGGTTCCCACACCCTTTTCCTTCAATTAATATGAGCAGAGAACATGGAGAATGATCTATCAGTGTTGTGGTTGAATTTGAATATTGTGTCTCATTGCCAAATGTTTGCAATATGGGAAAATACCTATTGGATCAGATTTTAACTTAACCACTAATCTCAATGAATTCACAAGTGAACCTACTAAATGTGAACTTAAATGGAGGACAAATCATTTCTGAAGTCAAATTAAACTTGACCAATTAACACACAGACGCACATATATACACACATGTTAAAGGAAATACAAGCATATTGGAGAAAATAATAATTTTTATTAGTAGTTAATGACGTATATAGTTAAACTTTTTAAATTTAACTAGATATTGAATTTTATTATAGTCAATAATGTAACGAAAGATGACTACTTGATACTATTGAAATCTATAATTAAGAGCAAGTCGAAGTTCATTATATCAATGATAGAATGAATAGTAACTTAATATGGACTGAAATCTATAATTAAGGACAATGTACGATACATATTTTAGTTAATGTCACGTACCGAGAGAATCGACCTGTGCAGCGCTCCAAATTCTTTCACTAGAAAGAGGGACCGCATGATGAATCACTTGTAAAGCACCTAGACGACTCTAGGTATTGCATATGCCCTCGTAGATCTATGCACAGGTCGCTTCCTTGCGTGAAGCGCCTCCATACATGGCAAAGATATATGTAGTTCAAGAGTTGCAGCAATATCTTTCAAAAGAAACATCTGTTTATATGCAGCAGCCATCAACATTTTGGTGGTGGTGGTTTTGAATTTGGAGGTGGTTAGAGAGGAAGAGAAGCAGGGGCATGATGAGAGACAAAAATGAATCATTCCATCACAAGTGTAGAAAATTTAAGAGACATAAATTGCTGATATAATTGATCAAAACTAAGATATCAATGTGGCCAAATCACCAAATTAAATTGACTACCTACCTAATTCCTTTATGCAGTACATCTCATAATCATGGATGTCTCTAACTCTAACCACAAAACTAAGAAAAAAGAAGAAAGTTAATCCAAAATTGCTACTCTGATCATCTTGCCAATTACACTGCACTTGTTCTTGAAGATAGTTGCACTCCACCTTTGACATCACCCTCTTCTTCCACAGGAGTTGACCTGCAGTAGTATGCATACAGCGCAAGTTGAACCACACCAGAGATAGCCCCAAGACCATTGGGTATCTGCACAAATATTCAAAGTCAGTGTACCAATACAACATTACACAGCTCCAACTATTTGAGAAATCAATTCAATTAATTACCAGCATGTACAAATCTCTCGGGAGCAAGGCATAGGTGGTCCAGGTGAACCCATTCAAACAGTTGGTCAATGAGAGCCAGAACGGCATATACTTCACACTCTTCGTCTTGATCACCTTCCTCTGTTATTACAAGTAAAACCCCAAAACAAAACCAGTAATTAATTAACAATTTCAATGAAACCTAAACCAAATCAATACACTACATATATAGTAAATGATACGTACCATGATTGTAAGAGGTGAAAAATACATGCCAATATTGAAAATAATACACATTACTCCTACTATCAAAGATCTGCGTGTATAGGTATGAGCTCCCAACATCGTCCCAGCAATCACAGCAGCCATGAAAACAATCTCACCGAGAAGAACCAAAAAGACCTTCTTCTGCAATTAGGGAAAACACAGAATTAGCATAATTAACCAGTAGTTAATGAAATAAACAAAGAGGTAGCTAGCTAGATACATACTCGTCCTTTTCCATTAGCGTAGAAGCAGAAGATGCCCAAATAGACCAACTCCATAGCCAGACCAATACTGTTGATGGTGTAAACCAAGGTGCTATCTGGATGAACAAATGGCATACCATAGAAGATCCACATCATACAGTTGAGCGCCGTAGCGAGGTAAGGATCTGGCTTAAACCCCTCAACATCTTTGTTCTTCCAGATCTTGTAAAATGTAGGCCTGCCATGCCATAATATCAACAAAATCATTAACCACAAACTATAAATTAACACCACTTCACTGATCAATTATCATCGCCATAACTTTCAATACTTACGATGGAGAGATGAACAAGCCGAAGGAGATCACATTCCCTGCACAAAACAATGGAATCAGTTGTGAAGAAATTCAGTGGAAGTAACCAACAAACAATGTTTTATATGATTGTATACGAACCGATGAGGCCGACGATTTGGCGAATCGCATGAGTTTTCATCTTTGAAACTTCGAAGCAAACAGATTATGGAGAAGGAGAGTGAAGATTAGAGAGCAGAATGGGAATGGCGGAAGCGGAGAGACAGAGATTTATAGGTGTGGATGGTTGAGGAATTTGAGTGAGAATAATATTCCAGATAATTATGAACTCCTAAATCCATATCTCGATTTGGATAATTATGATTCTATTTCGAAGTCGGCGACTCTCAGTGGATTGATTTTGAGTTGTTGATAGTATATTTGGATTGTTTTCCAAGAATCTATTTTCATTTGATTTTGTTGGGTGATCAATGTATGCTGTTTTGCATGGGCTAGCTGGGCAGTGGGAGCGTACCCTCAGAAGCGGAGTTCTGTTCCACTCCTTATCCAATTGGCCTTACTTTTTGTTGTTATTTACGGACTCTGCCACTTTTACTACTACTTTTCTCACGAGGACAAGTAAAACCAATCCAAATTTGTAAAACTTACTTAATTACCATTACAAATTTCAAAACTTAGCATTATCTATTTATCTCTATCTTATTATTTATTTAGTATTATCTCTATCTATCTAACTACAATGCTACAATTAAAAAATATTTGAGAAAAAACATCTGTATTACAAGAGTAATGATATATGTACAAAATTAATCCAAATGTCTACTAAAATTAATCCAGATAGCCATGATATATCACGCAAGGATTAATAAATAATAATAATAAATTTTGACTTAAAATAATAATAATAATAATAATAATAATAA